>JAPYZP010001719.1:0-20889 GCA_030522985.1 Torymus sinensis | reverse complement strand
GCTTACATCAATATTAATATCTGATACATAATTCGGATACCGGGTGATGTTGAAGCAATACAGCAAATCCTCAATTCCTCAGTTTTGTGTCGTAGGTATATCCGAGACACAACAGATCGGACTATAAAGGGTCCGCTCTGAAGTTTCACAACAAAAGAAAAAAAAATAGTTAGAAAAATTGCTGGTCTTTTCGATCTTTAAAGCGGTTGTATTTATCATATTTTTTATAAATTCTTTTTTTACGAACATTTTTTATAAGTCCGCATTTAAAATCTCAGATTACCTCAAAAACTTAAACAAAATGTTTTATGACATTAATATTTTTCTTCGTCACTTTTAAACCATTTTTTTATGTACTTAAACATATACCATAAATATAAATAAAAATAATACGTAATAATAATAAGTATTATTAAAGCTAATCACGAACAACGAAATATGTCTACAGGTGGATAAACCCAAAATACATATTTAAATAAAGTGTAAAATTTCATAAGATTTATTAATAACATTCTACTCCAACAAATCTTTTAGGTCAAAGTTTATTTTTGCGTGAACTTTATATTGTTGAGATCAACAATTAAATTAACTTAAATACGATACCTATATATAGTTATATTACCACCATCACTTATATTTTAGTTTAATACAATCGCGGGTGATCTCCTGACATAGCACATGTTTTGAACACACATATATAAGAAAAGTAATTAGAATGCTTCAAAAGTAATTAGAATGCTTCAAATCTTAATAAATATATTATGAATCAGAAAGAAATCATTTATCATAATATATTTGTATAATTATTTTCAGTTGTTTAAATAAAAAAAATATAGCTATAATTATTGCGTAAATTTTTCACATTACTTTTAATTAAGAAGTTCGTTTAAAAATTTATTATTTATTACGTTAATTACGTAAACTAGAAATAGAAAAGATAGTGATCGAATTAATGATAGATGCGTAAGAGGCCAGCTCCCTAAATCTTTCCTGTGCAATAAATGAATAATAAGATGATTTAGACAGACTCTAAATGAATAGGTACGTAGGTATATATACTTACTTTTTATTGTTTTTATTATCGTATATTGCACGAAGTAGGAAACGCGGGCAACTTTCAAACGTTTGTTCTACCTATATCTTATTGGCGCAGTTCGGCACTAAATTCCCTAGACTCCTGAGACTCGCCAAAGTCACTACGACGATCTTTCATAATGTTGCGTTGAAATCGTGAAACGCAGTGGACTGACGACTCGTGTGTGTTGAAATATACAAGTGCATAAGAGGATTAAATCTAAAGAACTCCGTGTAAGCAAGTTGCAACGTTTTATTCACGAATGGTGTCAAATTTCCTGTGCTTTCACGAACACCCATCATTGGCCGCCGTAACAAATTATACGTTTCGACTCGTCTTCACGTTTACGTCGGTAGTGCCTACATAACATACAAACCGGGAGGCCATCCACATTGATTCCGGGTGTGAAGGCCGCGAAAAAATGCGCACGTTTTTTCGTCTCATCCCGCCGTACGTTTGCAAATGAAAGTTTCACGATATTCACGTACTAGCAATTGTCGCGGAGAGGATACGAAGGTCACCTGATGTGTGTGTGCCGGCCCGTGCTGGAAAAAGAAAGAGGCAACAGGCACGAGTAAAGACAGCCGAAGATGATTACTTTGGTCGCTGCACTCTCGTGGCCTCTGTCAATGAACTCATCGATCTAAACAGAGGTTAAGCCCTCTTCAGTCAACAATAACAATTTTCAAGAGCTTACCTGTCTTAAGAAGAACAAGAAGCAGCAGCAGCAGCAGCAGCTTGCTATTGGTGCCATGGACGTCGATAAGATCTCTGTCTTCACAGCAGTTGGCTTTGCACTTGCTGTTGGAGCTTTTGTACTTTGGGGCCCTTCACCTAGGCCAAGGCGAAAAGGTTTGTAGTATAGACTTATAATTACTTGCTTATTAAGGTCAATTTTTTTTTCAACTATATTTGATTACAGTCATTCATGATAATACTATTTATGTTATTTATTCATGGTTATCTTAATAATGATAACTGTGGCTCTGACTTTTGTAAACACATATAATTTGATATTTTACAGGCCAAGTGATTGGTATTAAAAATCTAGGATACACATGTTTTCTTAATTCATTGCTGCAAAGTTTAGCAGCGTGTCCAGCATTTATAGAATGGTTGGGTCAAAGACAAGATAACAAAAAATCAGAATCATTTACGAATACTTTGATGGTTGTAATAGACAGTGAGTTTTTGTCATGATTATATTGAGAGCAGTTATATCTATGAAATTGGGAATAATTATTAATAATGTAAATTCATTTGATCTAGAAATTAATGGATTTACGGATGATGTATTTGGAAGTGTAAGACCAGTTGAAATCATAACTTCACTAGGTCCACTATGGAATTTTGCTCCAGGACATCAAGATGCTCATGAATTATTTCATGTTTTCTTGAGTGCTCTTCAAGCTGAACTACAGACTTCATGCAGGGTATCTATGTCTATTTTTAATTTATTTTTTTTCTTAATCGATATTATTTTTAAGATATAATACAAAACCTCATATATAATTAAACTTGATAGTTTTTAACATACACTTTTATAACACTTTTATTCATTTTTACAGAAGGGTTGTTTATCTGATGCTCTGCCAAAGATTCCATTAGTTATTACAGATATTAAAGGCTCAGGAGAACCTGTCAACTTAAGAAGTGTATCTTGTAATGATATTGCATCAGCCAATGAAAATTGTCCTGCTCCCACTGAAAACAACAAGAACCTAAATAACCATGTTGTATCTTATGCTCAGTCCATAACAAATGTATCAGCATCAATGTCATCCCTTAAGCCTGGTATCATTATTGCAAGATCTTCAGAAATCATTTCAAAACTTATTGGAGATAAAGGAGCAGATGGAGATTCTCTGAGACCATGGAATTCTTTATGTACTATTCCTTCTCAAACTAGTACAGCTTCATTTTCGAATAAAGTCCATCCATTTTCCGGCTTGTTGACAAGTCAATTAATATGTACTGAGTGCGAATGGAAGGTACTATCCTTTTTAGAAGGTATTTTCTATTTATTAATTTAAATTTATTAATGATTATTTTTATAATAATAGAGCCCAGTGCATTTTGACAAGCTGGAAAGTGTTTCATTACCTCTACCACCAGCTACGGATGGATTTATGTATAAAAGACTCACTCTTGTCGGTTTGCTTTCTCGGCTGGTATCGAGAGAAATAATTCATGATGTGCAATGTGACGGATGCAATAATCGGTGCGCAGCTTATAAGACTCTTACATTCGGCAAGCTACCAAAGTGCCTCTGTCTCCACATTCCAAGAACAACATGGAGCTCTTCTGGAAAGCCAATTAAAAGAGATGATCCTGTGATATTTAATGAGTCTCTTATGTTGGATCCATTTACTTATACAGACACAAAAAGAAGAAATACACACGTAAGTTTTCATTCAAATAAATTTCTATTTTATTGTTAATTGAATCAAAACTAACCCGGATTGTTTTTTTGTCAATAGGGTAGCTTGCATGCTATGACACTTTTGAATAGTCAATCAGTTTTTCAAGGAAAACACAAATATTATTTGTATGCTGTAATTGAGCATCGGGGACCCGTCGATGCTGGTCATTTCGTTTGTTATCGACGGGGTAATCGTCCAGGCCAATGGCTATATACATCGGATACGGTAGTGCAAAAAACTACTTTGGAAGATGTCCTAAATGCTAGTCCATATCTCCTATTTTACGAAAGGGCCGTTTCCGCGCGCGATAAACATTAAAAACTATTACTAATAAGTTAAGCATCCTAGTGAACGCTTTTGTTACTTATTTAACGAATTAGATTATTTTTAAATATTTTTAAAAACGGAAAATGTTGCTTTTATATCAAACATTTTAAAAGTTCCGGTGATTCACGTGATCCTGGATTTTGTCGAATTTGATGTCATTCTCAAAATATTTTATCGACGATCTTTGGTGGCACCAAGAAAAAAACATCTTGTACGTCTAAAAACAAGAAAAACTCATAATTAAATATGAACAAGTTTAAACTAACGATAAAATGTTTTCACGTGTATTAACGCATTCATATATACAACTATCGTAAGTCTTCATATAGAGAAGCGTCGTTACATAACTTGTACTAGATTTACAAAAATACTACCACTTCATCTGTCTATTTTTAACTTACACGAAAATCTAACAAATTTCACGATTTTCTTTTCAAACAAAATTTGAAATTATATTTAAATTTAAATCAATCTCTATTTTAAACACATATTACGTTTTATCTTACGCAAGTTAACAACATTTTAACACATGGTTTTTCTCACCGAATAAAGTATCTCAAATCAATATAAGTAACGACGCTCAGTCATAAATCGTCCTGTAATACGCGTTATTGAAGTTTGTAAAGAAACATTAGAAGAAGGGCTAATTAAGCATTGTTGTTTGGCCACATTAATATAATGTCGAACTAATGTTAAGATCTTAAACATCCCATGTTAACCGAGTTACATAGCTTCCTACATAATGTCAGCGTATAATTCACAACCGCAGTAGAGATAGAGATGTAAATTCGTGCCAAACTTCCGTACATTGATCCTAATATATACGTTTCATATCTTATACTCTGGCTAGAAAATCTTATATTCACTGCATTTAAATAATATAAACTCAAATACGTAATCAAACTTAAAATAGTTTGATATTATTTTTGTGAAACTAATAATTTGTAAATTATTGTGACTTTTGAAAACTTTAACCTTTTAAAACAAATTATTTTATTTTTATAATATTACAGGTTATTAAAATCGTTTTAGGATAGATGAGAATGATTAAAATTGATTTTTAACATTATTTTCTAACCGGAGTAACGTTGTAAAATCGAGGAGCCTGCGAACTCTTTGCCTTCGATTAAAGAAAAGCTTAAAAACGATTCATCGTCATTTAAGCAACTAGCGTAGGATAAGGCCATACCAAATGAGACTAAAAACAAAAATGGAATTACAAAAGACTTTGAAGAGCTTGCCGGGACTCGATGGGACTCGCTTCGGAGAGCAATGGAGTTTCCAATTTAACGCCGCGCGTGCTTAGGAAACTTGAGTGATAATTTTATACTGCTGTTCTCTCCCTACTGAATTTTAGATTGAATTGAATCGATGCGCCACTGTCGGTTTCTTTGAAACCCCTTTGTCTTTAGATGGATACTTTAAAAAAAAAGTAAATTTTTCTACGGAAGTTTTAGTAGGATTGCGAATGAGACTGATGACATAACATTTAACGGAGATAATCGTCGATATGCGTGCGAAAGGAAATTCGCAGGGTAGTGTGCTCCATCGTATCTTGCGTCAAAGTGATATCCTTATTATTTATAAAAGTCATAGTTTGTAAGACCAATTTAAAAAAAAATAGAATACAGGAATTATAAAATAAAGTGTATCTACATGCATACAATCACTTGTTATTGTTATTTCTTGGTAGTCTTTGACAATGTACACAAAGTTATATGTTGTAATTTTTATTATTATTTTTGTTTTATTTCGTTTCTTTTATAAATTATTCAGCTGTAATTTTATCATTGAAATACATGATTATACTTTCCCTTTGCAAATAAAAAGTTTGTACATTTTTTTCATTTTAACATTTTTTGTTATGTTTAGTAAGCCCCAATACAGCTAATACAGATGTTTTAATTTTTGTATACCAACAAATTTTATTGCAATCAAATGCAAATGAAAATGGTTATTGTTGATTTTTTTCTTGCTCTACAATAATAACTGGTTTTTGCTCTTATAATGCCAGACTTTTGGGAATGAATATTTACTTGATTGCACTGACTGCTGGTGGAGCTTAATCGTGACCATTAATATACGATAAAGTTTCTAATAAATTTTGTACAGTATTCAAGGTTTTGTATAAGAGTATTTTTAATAATTCAACACAATCATTATCATAAGTCAGCATTAAAATAATTGATACATATAGGGTCACTTCACCAGTGGTGGAATAGGCACCAGTAAATGAACATTTTCTTCAAATATATCAAAATATCAAGCTTTCTATGTATTGTTTATCTAACACGACGATAATTTTCGAATCGTTGAAAATTTTTATTTCATTTGATATAAAGATTCTGCATAAAAAAAATTATCTTGTTAAAAATAAAATCATAAAATCGTCGCTATCAAGTGTTCATTCACTGGCGATGAATTTATTCACTGGTGACACGTATTTAGATACTAAGATTGCGTGTTCATTCGCTGGGTTTTAGGAGATGTTTATAGATTTTTATTAAATAAAATTTTTACTTTGATGCTTTATTCAAAATTTGCTCACCGACGTAAAGTTTGAACATTTTAGAAAATAAATTTCAAAAGGATTATACTTTTAATTCATTTGGAAACCACTTAATCAAATAACAAAAGTTACAATTTCCTTATTCGTTCATTCACTGGTGAAGTCACCTTATGACAAGTTAATAATACCATAATAATTATACGCTAAACTTAGGTATATTTCTTCACGCAGTGCAATCTGCACTGAGCACAATAAACCCTCTACCCTGCCAAAATGAAATGGCGCAAAGTAATAGAAGCTCTCAAATAAATCCCGCGCAATATAACTTATAGCGCATAGAAAAGCGCTCGCGCGCGCTGGGAAGCTTTTTCTCGGCCATTGGCTCCCTCGGTCGCGCATAAAATACGATCGACCCGTTGGGCTACAGCTATACAGCATATCACATAGTGGTGGTGCTTTATTCGCGGAACGCGCAGCCCCCGAAACCGCGCGCGTGCCAGCCAGCTATATGTAAGCAGCTCTCCGGCCCCCTGTCCATAGCCCGAGGGCTGACATTACTTACTCTCCCCCGCGGTGCACGCGCGCGCGAGTACACCATTAGCACCCACCCGCTCCACCCTCCGAAACAACTATGCCCGCACCCCCCTGCTGCGCGATGCGCTCTTTTTCCCGCTCTCGGGGTTGCAGCGCGCAGGCGCGATAACCGCGCGCTGCGCTGGCTCTCTCCCTCATCATCCCTTGGAGCGCGGGGGTGTGTGTGTATGCGCGTTCTTATGCTTTTCGGCGCGCGGACGGGCGTCCGCGATCGACTGGACCTCTGCTCTCTCTCTCTCTCTCTCTCCCCATCCAGAGAGAGAGGGTTCGGAGGGAGGAGAAACAGAACATCACTGCCGCCAGCTGAGGACTTTGGAAGAGGAGTAGTCTACAAGTACAGTCCTGTACCCGGGGACTGCTGCCGCTGCTTCTGTCAGAGCAGACAATAGGCAGCCCGCTGACAGGGTCGCACGTACGTATGCACTTGGGCGTATATATATAGGTATATATAGCTATATACGAGAGAGCGGGACGCTCGTCTGCTTGCGCCTTTTGTTTATTTACGTGACGTAGGTGCGCGGGAGTGGTGTGCTCTGGTGAATGGACTGGATGAGTGCGCGGGATTGTTTATCGATATAAGTACGCGGGAATGTTGTGTTTTGCTTGCATCGCGCAAGAGAGGGCCGTGTGTGCATAGGAAGAGGTGCAGAAGAGCTTTTTGGATTGTGTTGGTGTGTATACGCGTAGTACGTGTATTTGTCGCGGAGGCGAAGAGACTCTGGCGAGCGTCTCTCAGCTTGTTTTGCACTTTTTTTCTGCTGACAGAGGAGAAGCGCTCTGTATTTATCTCGCTGTGTGATATAATGGGCTGCCTGCTGACGAGAGATGTACTCGTAAGCGAGATTATGCAGGTATAATATAGCGCGTGTGAGTTGTAAATTAGTGTCGTGGATCCCTGACGGTGTAGTGGTGCAATTCGATGCCTTTCTGTGTTGCTTCCTTCAAAATTCAATAGAATCTCGAGTGCACATACATAGATATACACGTTCACGATGCTGGGTATATTTCCAAGTGAAATTTCATTTGCATGAGACTGAATATTTTACTATATGGAATTGCATCTTTGAACTTTTGGATCCTCTACATTTTTGCTTTTAATGTGTTTATAATGGAGGCGAAATTAAAATTTGTCAAGTTGAGAACTTGGTGGTGAATGTATTAGGTTGGGTGAATTCACTGTAGTCGAGCACATCCATTCTAATCCATTTTAATTTAATTAAAGAAATCAGTAGGATTAGCTGGATTTGTACCAACATTTCAGTTACACATTTACTTTTTCTTCTTTCTATTTTTCAATATAAGTGTCATACAGTAAAATATTTAGTATTATTCTTCAACCGATTAGGTAATTCATCTGGTTGAAATATTGTTTATTTTTTCCATAATGACATATTCTTTAATATTTAATAATATTATTTAAAAGTAGAATTTGAACTAAATTTGTTTGTTGTAACAATTTAAAATTTGATGCAATTTAATAAATAAAATCAAAAGTAAAAAGCAAATATAATATATTTGATAATATTTTTTTATGAATAAAAAATTGAATAACTGTGTATATAATATGAAATTCTGTTAAAAAAGAATATAAATGAAAAGCAAGTAGAGTCTGGAATTATAATAGGAAAGTTTCTATTGTTTTGAAATGTCACGTTTTTTTAGGTTAAAAGATAAAAGTAGTTAAGAGATAAAAGATAAAAGTTGTCTACTACTGGAGGATGAGTGTGCATTAATATTTGATAAGCCATTTATAGTTTTAAAATTTATAAATATCTTTTGTTTGTTTCTAGTGACTGCAAACTACCTATGTTTCTACTTAAATGCATCCTAGCCCAAATAAGAGTTAGAGAAAACTGCAACGAGCTCCAGAATGTCATCTTTTACTTTTGGACAAAAACAATTTACACCAGTGCCACCTGAAAAAGGTAGCTTCCCCCTGGATCACGAGGGCATTTGTCGTGGCTTCATGGTAAAATACATGCGCTGCCTCTTGGAAAATAAAAACGTTGCCAGTAACTGCCGGGACATAAGTAAAGATTATCTTGCTTGTCGTATGGAAAATGGATTGATGTTACGTGAAGAATGGTCTAATTTGGGTTTCTCAGAGAATAACATGAGCGAGCAAAACAAGCAATGAGGCAGGCCCTTCGTCTTCGTCGTAGAGTGGATTACGTAGAGTTGACCCTAGCTGCCGAACAGAGATATTGTCATAAAAAGAGGTTACCCTGGTTAGAATACTTTTTTAAAATAACATAAAATTCTGTAGAATGTTACTATAATGTTAATTAAGTTTAATTGATATTAATGTTTTTAATTTTTTGTATTTATATTTTAAAATAATAAGCTTTAACAAAGTGCAATAATTTTAAAAATTATTCGACCAACACTAACTATGTAATTCAAAATTTTGGAGCATTAAATTTATTGTATTGGGTTAACATATGTTACATAAATTTATTACTAACTATAAGTTACAATAATTTGGTAATCTTTTAAAAATATAGATTTCTGAGCTTCCACATTTTTTTCTAATTAGTAATAATAATATATTCATACAATAATAATTAATTCTTATTGAAATTTAAGCTAATTAACAACTTCAGCCTTATATAAGTTATATATGATTCATGAATTTTCACCTTTGTGGTATCATTGCAAAAAAAAAAAAACTTATGAAGCTTTTTCGGTGATATGGTTTATTTATATGAAACATGATTATTAGTGATATTTGTATAAATCAGAAACTCGTAAGATTAAATCCTTAAAGAAAAAATCAGCAATGTATTGCTGTATTTGTTTTTTATATTATATAATATTTACAATTAGTAAATTTTATAATAAAAATTTTTTTCTAGGGTTTTCATCGATATTCACAATTCAACGACGAGACGAGTATACACGTTTCGTGCCTAATGGATCCTGAGTAGCGGAATTTCGCGATCTCGTGTTTTATATGCATATATTATATATTTACACACAAGAATATATATATATATAAAATAGAAAAATAATATAAAAAAAAAAGAAAAAAAATATATATACATATATGTATACATACAAACGTTAACGGGGATTGTCACGGGAAAAAAATGTTCAAAGCTTAAAAAGCCTGCGCTGAAAAGTTTTGAGGAACTGGATAACGATCTTCGATATAATTAACATATCAATGAGCCATTACCAAAGTTAATAAATACACTTTCATGCTAAACGGTACGCTACACACACAGAACAACAGAGACAACTACTCTGACAGAGCACATGATATACGGCGAAGCCTCCCGAGGTTAGTCGTCAAGTTCACTAATATACAAGCTTTAGATAAACGAAGGAAAAAAAGTCAAAATACAGATAAAACGCTCGCTGCTTTTGCATCCCCGCTGTTATAGTAGCGTTAGTAGTGCAACGCGAAACTCAATTAAAAAGCCAAACTAAAAAGACTTGAAAAAAGTAAAGCCTAGTTGTATCGATGATCCGCTTTTGCCAAGTTCGAGAAACAAGCTGCAGCGCGACTTAGAGAAAAAATACTCAATATTTAGATGACTGTCCGTTGTAGAGAAGAAAACGCTTTCGCAAAAAACCTATACGGAGTCAAGTAATGAATCGTTGATTAATAAAAAAGCAAAAATCACAAAAGAACCCGAAAAAATATATGTACGTATACTAACACACAAGTAATTAACCAGCGGTCATTATTTAACTCGTCTGATGTCAATGAGCCGAATGTTAAATTAGTCTTTAAGCGAATTAGAAAATAAGGCAAGAAAAGGCAAGCTCGCTTTTGCGTGCTCGCGCGTGTTCGTATATGCGGCAGACGGTACAATAAAATTATATAAAAAGACAAAGAAAATAAACGCAAACATTCACTCGTTAACGTATAAACCGCCAAAAATGGCATGTTCAACGAAGAAGAAAGTGTTGGTGGGCTGCACGGGCAGCGTGGCGACGATCAAGCTGCCGCAGCTCGTGCAGAAGCTCTGGCAACGCAACATCGAGGTACGCGTCGTGGTGACAGAGCGAGCCAAGCATTTCCTGAAGGAGGCCGAACTGCCCTCCGGCTGCCAGGTACTCTCCGACACGGTCGAGTGGGCCGCCTGGCAGGACCGGGGCGACCCCGTACTGCACATCGATCTGGCCAAGTGGGCCGACGTGTTCCTGATAGCGCCTCTCGACGCCAACACCCTGGGCAAGCTAGCCGGCGGCATCTGTGACAATATACTGACGTGCGTCGCACGCGCCTGGGACCCCGTCAAGCCACTGCTTTTCTGCCCGGCGATGAACACCAAGATGTGGGAGCATCCCGTCACGGCTCCGCAGGTGAATTATTTTATTTTCATTGAAAAACCGTACCAGTCGATTCAAACACAATAATATTTACTTTGGTATAATATATAAGCTTTTATTCGTTCAAAATTGTTGTATTTGCGACCAACATTTAAAAAATTTACAGTAGTGAAGATTCATCAATGTTCAGTTTCTAAAAACTCTTTAAACTGTATAATGGTCTCTCTAAAAACTCCGTCTCGTCGATGTTATTTAAAATTAATGAAAGCTTTAATTGAACCTTAATCAAATTATGACAAAACGTTCTAGGAATATGTAAAATTAGGTCACTACATTTTATTCTAATTATTGGCTTGAGAATATTTTAAAATTGCTCGTGTAAAATATAACAATAAATTTTATTTTATCATTAATTTAATATACTTTTGTAATTCAGTAAATTAGGTTGACCTAGTACTACTGATTTAATTTAATTTTCTTTACTCGGTGGAACTTGAATAAAAAATTAGGACACATGAGTAAACTTATATTATGCAGAAAAATTGGGTCTCTTATCAGACATAGACTGTTTTAAACTTTTTAGTACTATATGCATGCCATAAAAAATCAAGTCAGTTCATTATTTGATGTTCATTATCATTTTATGAAAGACTACAAAATTAAATTAAAACAGCTCCTATACAATAATTATTTTTTAAGCAATTTAAAGTATTCTTAAATTAGAAGCATAAATAAAATATACGTGGACGTGGAAGAATAAGACAAAACTATTTTATGTCATTTACATTCGTTTATTGGCTTAAAATTTATCAAATACGAAAATTAAAAATTTACATAAAATAATTCTTGGAAAAATTCGCTATTTCACAGTCAATAACAATCGCAATAAAAATTCATTTTAACGCAGGTGGCATTGCTGAAATCTTGGGGCTACAAGGAGGTGCCGTGCATCTCCAAAACCCTTATGTGCGGAGACACGGGGATGGGTGGCATGGCCGAGGTTGACACCATCGTGCAGTCGACGATGCGCTTCCTGAACCACTGGGACTCATATATGCCGACAGACTCGTTACGTCGTTAGAGAAATTATATATATATATAAAAGACAAAAAAAAAAAACAAAATGAATTGTGCGTCATGTTATGAATTATAAAAGAGAATAAATCAGAGTTTTTTTTGAAGTCTCTGTTTCAATGCGATTTAACCACCAAAAGCAATCACACGATTTCTATATTATTATCGAAATTTATTTATGCTATATTTTATTTATTTCGTTATACTTTCTTTATATACACATATAAAGCGTGAGCTTACAAAATAGAGCTTATTGAGTTAAAAATTCGATATGCTAGTCTGTTACGAATTTACGGGCTAATAAGAGGTTTAAAGAATAGAAAGACTTTGTCATAGTCCATTGTAATAAGACTGTAATGGGTTTATAAAAGTAGACTTTCATGCCTATTATTATTTTAAGTGTTAAAGTACACTTATGATGCCCTTTTTCGCTTTCAGACTAGCAGTACATTTCAATATAAATATCACAGTTTCAAAAACTGACTGCACGCTTTTTATATAACATTTAAATATAAAAGTTATTATTAATTTTTGTCTAGTATAGAGCCTATTTATAATTCAAAGGGAAACTAAAGTATCCATTGAATTGAGATCTGAGATCTCAGAATAATTATGGCTTATTTTTATATTTCTTTCCTAAGTCGAACAAATTAACAAATTAGAGTTTTTGAAAACTCATAAATTAAATTATTCCTACGTTATGTTACATAAAAAATTGAACAATATAATGTCTGCATAATACAATATAATAATAGTATTGGCGTGGAGGAATGTAAATCGTTCCTCACAGTAAAGGCAGTTTTGGTTGTGTTTTACATTCTTGTTTGAAAGATATTTGTCCATTTTTATGGCGATGATATTTTGATGAATTTGATGAAGCCTATCGAATTAGCACTTTTGCTATTTTTTACACTGGTATATGGATAAAAAATATAAAAAGTTTCGTAACATTGCATCGCCCATACGTTACATAATGGCTTGTCATTGAAATATTTATTTTAAAGAATTATGTTTCTTCGATTATAAATCTTGGATTATAAATGGTAATGATATTTTCATTTTTATTATTGATGCATACATAGGGTATATGGAAAAATGAATACATTAGAAATATTATTCATTATTAATTTAATTTTTGATCTGCTATACGTATTAAATTGATGATAATGCATTTATCACTTCTCAAAATATACCTTAAAGTAATCAAGTTTTGTAATTACTTGTAAAACCTCTGAGGCTTTTGTTAATGAATAAACGACGAAAAAAAAATTTATGACATGGAAATTTGCTCACAATGCTCTTCAGAATTAACTAGGTCAATTATAATAAAAAATCACGTACTCTTTTTTTTGTAAACTCAATAATAAAAAAGAAAAAAGTTCACCCAATTACATTTTAGTTTTTTAGTTCCTATAACATGCATATCCCTGATTAGAAGACGATGTACTAATTAATTAAATTGTTGCTAATTTATTTTTTATTTAATGTGAGTTATATACAAAATTATAAATTATAGAAATTAATTTACGTATACATACAACCATTGTTTAATATTAAATCTAAAGGTTTTTGTTACCAAACTTTCCTTCCGTTTAATTACATGAGGGTATGGAAATTATTGTTTAAAGATCGTTAGAAATGATTGTCATGGCTAAAAATATACGTAAATGCAATAAATTTGTTTAAAATATAGCTTTTCTAATATTGGATATTTGCGATATCACATACTCTTATTACATTAGTTCTAAATAAAAATAATTATTTTGCAAAAATCGTAAAATTTATAGATAAAAAATGTAATTACACAATGAAGTTAGACAGTTGTCAAATTGTCATATAATAATTTATATTAAAAAAGAAAATTCTTAACTCTTCTTCTTGTGCTTTTATCACGATTTTTTTTTATTTTCTCAATATATTTCTTAAAATGATATTTAAATTAAAAATCAAGTTACAAACGTTGACATTTTAGCATCTACTAATAAATAAAAGTCGTATACATTAAATCAATAATTAAGTACTCACTTCTTTTTAAAATAATCATAAACCGTCTAAAATACAGTATTTCCCTTTTTGATAAAAGATTATATTGTCAGAAGTGAATGAAAATATCCTAAGGCACTTAACAAGAAAAAAGGAAACTAAATAACAAGTTTCTCACTATATATCATCGTCAAGCCCAATAACGTTCATGGTGCCTCTAACCAGGGATATGGTCGCTTAACAAGAGGTAATAAATCGAGTATGCGTATAATAATCGCGGGCGCGTTCCTCGCAATTTCAGCATCGAGCTACGTGTACCAGGCGAGAGACCAGCGGCCTCGCAGTAGCGACAGCAGCAGAGACAGGCCGATTATCGTTAGCGCGTGGCTCGAGGGTGCCGACATGGACGCGGAGGCGGCGATGCTGTTGATGCGTCCCTTCGGCGGCAGGTCGAACTCGACGTCGTTCGTGTCGAGGCCCCGGGGACAGCCCATCCAATAGTGGGCCGACGACTTGGCCTTCTTGTGCGCTACCCGCATGCGCATGTCATCGAACTGCCAGAAGTACTTTCCTTTGAAGAAGTACGTCGTGCCTGGAAGAAAAATCATTTATGTAGCTCGGTTTTCGTCACATGTTTTCACGTATGAAACATACGTTGACTCTATTGCATACTATTATATAATTTTCAGATAAGAATCAATTGCGATTTTTTTTAATTCTTTTTCAATTCGATTCAATTATTGTCACAACTATTTTAATCTAAATTTCTGATTATGCATGTTTTAATTCAATTATTTTATACCACTCTAACTTCAAAATCATAACTTTAATATGATTATTATTCGGCTCTCTTGGTATAATATACGGTTCGAAACAGGTGCGTAAGAAGATTTTTTACCTCATGTGACTTTCCTCATTCGCTTTACTCGTGCGAAAAAGGTCACATGAGCTAAATAATCACCTGTCGCATCCACATCGAAATGTTCTATTATTATTTTGAATATTTACTTAAGTATCTTTACAGACATCGTGAATAGTATGTGGATTTATTATCAGTGAATAGTAAATTACAGTCGACATAAGTAATAATTTTAATTACTTTACAGACGATTAGATTCGCGATATTAATTTGCGCACCTTTCTCCAAGAATTTCGAATGGTTCCTTGAGTAAATATGGGAGAGACAGCGCTCATGAGATAATCAGTCAAGTTTAAGTACGTGCACGGATTGGGAAACGATCGATAAGCGGAAGCTATTGCGCGGAATAATTGCGGCATAAGTATTTCGGTTGCGAACAAAATAAAACCGGCGATGGAAGTGAGCATCGATAATAGCGCCTATTTTATTAGTGATTTATCTAGCGACGAGTTTATTTCTATTTGTCCTTCTCATGCGGAAAATCAAATACGATTCGCATTGAATTCCATGTTAGATATGGAATTTTGTTAGAATTGTTTTTGACCCGGGAAAATCGCAAGCCGAGCGAATAACTTATTCATTGATTTCCATTTTAATTTTATGCTAACATATTTATCTACTCTCGTACGCATTTTTTGACTGCACAAATATTTGTCAGATACACATGCACTTTTTTAATGATTTTCCCAAAAATATTAATAAGATTCGCTGTTGCACTTTCGTGATTTAATAAGAACGCACTTTTTGAACGCACGAATATTTGTTAAATGCACATCACGCACTTTTTTAATGAAAAAAAAAAAAAAAAAAAAAAAAAAAAAAAAAAAAAAAAAAAAAAAAAAAAAAAAAAAAAAAAAAAAAAAAAAAAAAAAAAAAAAAAACGATTAATCATTGGAATAGTTTAATAATGAAATAGATGACTATTTTTTAATATTTTAAATCGTTAAAAATTGATACGAGCATAATAAACGATAAAATTTAATAAAATGAAAATATTATTAAATAACTACATATTTACCATTTTTCCATTGGAAAACTGCATCAATATTTGGTCCGACACCGGCAAACATGCTTATGTCCCTTGGATAATCCAGCTCTACATGATTTACACTTTCATCAAACCTACAAATTTCAATAAATATTTACTACTGCTATTTTGAGATGCATGGAATACTGTTATTATGCGCCATGAACAGTCGGAATATATTTACAACGTACACAATACTAATTACTCTCTAAAGTTGAATCAGTGGTTATTTCACTAATTCAACTTTAGAGAGTATCGATTCTAAAAGAACTTTTACTCTGGTATAAATGTTAACCATAGATTACCCATTTTCCAGCTAACTTTACGGCTAAGAACAAGATTCTGCTTATATTTGATAATGACGAATCATTTTAGAGTAAATTTTCGCATTTTCATTGTTAAAAAAAAACTTCGATTTGATCACCACACTAACTATAAAATATCGTTAATTTTCTACCAGGGTATTTTCTCCCTACTTTTTACATTCGATTAAATAATATAGTTTAACCATTCTGTTGAAGAAAAAAAACTTGAGTAAAAAATAAACGACTGCACAGCGCAAAGTAGATCCGCACATACCTCCAGTACATAGTGCCACTGAAGAAGTACGTTTTCTTGTTGTAGCCCCAGACCATGGCGCCGTCGACCTTCTCCAGCTCTGCGGGCAGCCCGAGCGTAGTCAGGGGCTTGGGATAACCGGGCTCGAGGTAGAACGCGTTGAAGACGTAGTAGTAGCGCCCGATGAAGAAGACGATGCGGTTGTCGTGCACGCGCTCGTACACCGCGTCCACGTGGTCCACGTCCATCGGGAACTTGAACAGCTGGGTGATCTCCGCGGGAAAGCCGTCAACGAGGCCTCGGTCGTTCAGTCGCCATACGTACTGTGCGGGACGAAAAAATGCATTTGTTAGAGTTAATGGGGATTGAACGTTTATTTTTTGGCTGGTTTTTATGATTTATTTCGAATGAGGATTGTATAAAAATGCTTTTATAGTGTGGGTATATTGAAAAATATGTAATCGTGTTATGTATTTGGATTAAGAAAATACGTTTGTTGAATAGCTCTTATTGAGTTTGAAATCATACCCACCCGTATTTTCTATTTCTGTATATAAAAGCACACTTCGCAGCTAATAATTTAAAATTATTTTAAAATCAACCATCGCTACAATTAGATTTAATAAACTAAAAGCCCCTTCAAAACCTACCCGTCCTTTGAATATAAAGAGCTCCCTGCGTATCAGGCTGACTGCGTCGTAGCTGGTGTCGCACTTGTCGGGCAGGTTCTTCTTCACGGTCGGCCTGTGCCTGCTCGAGGGCGTAGTAGTGCTGGTGGTGCCGACGGTGCCGATCGTCGGGTGGTGTCGGTGCGGCTTGCGCGTCGGCAGCGTAGGTGCAGACGTTGTGGGATGATGATGGCGGGGCCAGTCCGTCCTGGGCGGGTAGTACGGCGGCTGACGTGGACGCTCGTCCGGAGGATAGTATGGTGGCCGGGGTCGTTCGTCCGGTGGGTAGTGGTTCGGTCGGTAGGGACGCTCGCGAGGTGTGGTTGGTTGTTCCCGAGGTCGCCAGGGTCTCGGTGTCGTCGTTGTGGTCGTCGTCGTTGTCGTGCTCGGGGTCGTCGGGGGAGTTGGTCGGGAGTGCGGACGATAGCTCGGGTAGTCCGGGTTTACGGCCCATAGTCGGTCCGGTGCACCTGGAATCAGAAGAATTTTCGTTATTATTATAAATAACTATATTGGTTATACTTATGTGTGGTCGGAGCTTAAAATTGGTTCGTTATAATCTATTCGACTGACAACATAGTAGGGGAGAGCGGGGCTAGTTACTCGCACTATTAATAATTTATTGTAAACATGGTATTCGGTCAAGGCTGAGCCGTCATAGAAATTGTGTAAAGTGACTACACAATGCCAATGACGACTTAGCCGCCACCCAATACAATATTATAGTATGTCAACTTACCACCCTGCACAACCAACCCCGCTCTCTCCTACATTATGTAACAAGGAAGAAAAGCAGCTCTTGATCCCGAGGGTAGGATCATCGATTTTTCTCTCGAATTACATATACCTTAGTACGTTATTCCTATTTAAATTGTAACCACTTTTTTATTTGTAAAGTGGAACTTACCGAATGACGGGTAATTTTGGCTAAGTTTATATGGAATTTACTTTAGTCCCGCATTTACAGAAAACAAGTCTAACTTTGGTCTCGCTTTCCAAGGAAAAAAGGTGTCCATTTTCATCGATATGGGGAATAAAAAGAGTTGATAATCGCTGAAAAGCTGAATCTTATTCAATATTCGGCTTCCACCAAACGAAAACCAAATCCGTTTTCTCATTCCTTCCTCCTTCCAGCTCTATACGCCTATATATCTCTATTAGTTGCCTGCCAATCCCCAGGTCAATCTCGCTCGCCGCACGCACGCCCCTGTGTATAGTTCAGTCTCGCGCGCACCCCTCCACGTATAGGCATAGCACCTACATATATATGTATATACGATCGTCGGGCGAATGCTGGAACGTCCCTCGCTCGCGTTATTTCAATTGGTAATCCGATTAGGGGAGGTCGGCGGGTTTCCCGCTCACGTACGCGCGCGCTCGCGCACTGTCGCCGCCGCCGCCGCCGCCGCCGCACGGCTAAATCTCGCGCGAGCGAGCGACACGGCCGAGTTGGCCCGATCGCGCCGAGAGTGCGCACGCGAAATTACGCCCACGCCGCCGATAATGCCGCAGCCTCGTGCAAGCGCGAGCTTGTATTATTGCCAAACACAGGTAGAGAGAGAGAGAGAGAGGTCGGAACGACGTCCGGAGAGATGAATCTTCCGGGTGAGAGCGACACGCGATAGTGCCAGCGCGTGATCAAGAATGCGTCGCACGGAGAGGAGAGTGGGAAATGGGATGGGAGTCCGGGAGGAATAATCGTGTTTAGTGTAGAATAGATCGGGAGTTGCTGACATTCATTTGTACTTTTTTTAAAGGATAACTTCGTCAATTTGGATTTTATACAAAAAATTATGGATTGCATTAACAACTTTTTTATGCCCATATCGTGTGTATAATTTTAGGCTTATCATTTTTCAGATAAAAATCTCGACTTTAATGTACAACAGTAAGTTTTCATGTTGAAACTAGCATTAGATTGATTATGATAAAAGATATTTGTATAAGTTCTCGTATAAGCGTATCACGTATAACGCTGAAAATTCGCCTATTCTTCACCGCCCTACTTGATATAAAAGCTCTGGCATCCACGCGCGCTCGGTCTTGCAGATGGATGAGAGTTTTCTATCACGACAAGATGATCGCTCGCCGTGTGTATACACATATGAACACGCGGCGCTACAGCGCAGATATATCCATAACACACGCGCGGACAGCTGTTAAAGCTCTTTCTCTTTCCCTCACCGTTTCGCATGCGTTCACTTTGAAAAAGACGCGGAGTAAGTTTTTTTTTTTCAAAGCGCGAGACAGATTGTGTCGTTCATTTTTATTTCGCTCTCTTTTTTGCCTTTCTTTCGGGGGGAGGCGGCCGTGGTAACGCGGACTGGATTTTATGGACGAGCTGCACACGCGCGCGCGCATATATGGGAAATTTCAGTGCTCAATTTTTATCACATTTTTTGCCCCGCGAGAGTACAAGTTCTCGGTTTCTTTTTTGACCCCGCGTGTTTTACGCCGGAATCGCGCATGTGCGCGGGCGGCCGTGGCCAGGGGATTGTTCCGCCGAAATTGTGACGAGTTGTGCAGCACTGGGTTGCCGGGTGTTTCGAGTGTAGAGCGCATATAGGATGCAGCTCTTTTTTTTCAAAAATATTCTGCCTTGTTTCTCGTTTGTAACTGCTATGGGAGGTATGCGGAAGTGTATTGCAGAAAATTTTACCAAGTTGCGAATTGTTATTTGAAATTGTAACACGCATGTGAATGTAGGAAAAATTTCGTGTTTTTTTTCACATTTTTTTTTTAACCATAAATTAGAAATGGTATTCGACAAAAATACATCGACCAAATATTTCATTTCTGGCAATATTTCAAATTCAAGTTGTAAATATTAATCATAATGAAATACTCGTTATGACGAGGTCATAAAAATGATTACAGCTGTGGTTTACTGGTATTGTGGAATTCTTTTACTCCGGGAGGATAATAATCTTAATTTGGTAGTAAAAATTCATACCGTTTATTAGAAAAGGTAAATAGTGTCTAGATAAATATTGCTTTTATCAAAAGCGATAAAAAAACTGATTTAAATTAAGTTTATGAATATCACTTAAAAAGTACTTTTAAAAACTTTAAAAAATCCGTCGAAGGGATCGAACTTGCGGGACCTTCAGGTTCGGAAGCTTAACTCTTAACCTATTATGGAACTACTATAGGATTTTGAGGTATGATTTATAAAAAAAGAAATACTTATATGCTATAAGAAAATAATTTATTAAATTAAAAATTCATATCTCTGTAATTATTTGGCCTAACAAAATGGTTCAATTTAAAAAAAAATGTATACTGCTTGGTAGAGATTAAATCAACGAAAGATTTATGGAAAACAAAACTCATGACTTTTCAAGTTTTTATTACAATTTTAATGTTCAATTACATTCAGTGAGAATGTGAGTCGAAGAAAAATACTAATATAGTTTGTACTTTCACGAGAGATTCTGTTTTGGGCGCAAGA
>JAPYZP010001717.1:0-15453 GCA_030522985.1 Torymus sinensis | reverse complement strand
AATAAAATGTTTACTATCGTCTCGTATTTATACTTTAAAAACATTTCGCAACCTTGCATAAACATAATGCAACGTGAACATATACACATCACCGCGGCGTCCTCAAAATCGCGAAACCTTGCGCTCACTTTTTTATTTCCCCCCGTTGACCCCAAAATTCCTTGCGCTCGCGCGCGTTTATTTTTAATTCGCCTCGATGCGCGTATAAAAAAAAAGCATGAAGCAGCGCGTCGTTCATCAATCACGTCCTGCTTCATAAAAATTAATAACCATTGCGCGCTCGCTCGCGCGAGCTGTTGCACAAACCTATAATGCTCACAATTTTCTCTCTCTTTCTGTTTCAGGTAAGCGAACCCTACACAGCAGTCGCGACGATTACCTAGGGGGGTGGAGAGACACACGAGGTGGAGTGAGTTATAATTAATTCAGCCGAGCCGATTGATTATTTTCCGGGGCGTATGTGCGCGGTGTGCGTGAGAGCAGCCCGCCGGCAGTGTGAAAATTTCATGGGGAATCGTCGACGTTACTTCGTTTTTTCTTTCGCTGGAGGAGAAAAAGATCGATAGTGAAGCGCGAGGGGATGTCTGGGCGGCGCGCGCTGCTGACCCTCCAGGGTTTGATGACCGGGTTGATAATATGTTTAGGAGGGGTGTAAAATTATATGGAGGCACGTATTTGTATGGGTCGGAGGGTTAGCAATGTTTGCAAATACGAATGACGGATTTTTTGGCTTTCAAAGTTTTGATGGATAAACAAGTTCGATCGTCAAGAACGTTTATTTATATTTTATCGTAGAATTTTCGAAGGAATTTTAGTAGTAAAAAAGATCTTGAATTATTGAAGCTATGTATTCAAACATATCAATAAAATATTATTAGTAAGTGGCATAGCAAAATTGTCGCGTGACTCCTGTTTACAGTTTGAATAAGAGAGTCTAAGAATAGTTTCTTCTAACGCGAAAAAAAAAAATTTTGAAAAATGTATTCGTCTTCAAGGATTTTCAAACAGGTTGCGCCCCACACGAGCCGTCTGCTTTTCTTTCAGCGCAAATATTTTGAATACCGCATTGTCGATCCCAACGTACTCTCGCACATTGTAGCAGCACAATAGTAATACGACATGGTTTTGAATATTTTAGAATGAAGCTATTGTCGGAGTAAGAGAGTAAAAATTTCGTCGAGAGGCGATATATTACACTACCGTGTCGCGGTCCCTGTGTCGACAAGAATTTATTACTACTAGTCGTATGATAATGATCAGCCCGAGCCTATTAATGCAAGTCGAATTTTCAATAAAGTGTCAGCTTACAAGTTACACTAGATGTAATACGATCGCTTCTTTTATAAGTACAATGACGGGATATGGCGCGCGAGCTTGTGCATGGGCTTACGAATCGCAATGTGTGGCAGACAAAACAGTGACAAAATTCAGAGGAGTGACTTCATTATTAACATTCCTTAAAATATCCAGTTATTGAATATAGACGGTTTTTTTTTTCATAAAAGTAAATATACTTGCATAATTAACGTAATCATTCACCCATCAATCCTAATACTTTTATATTACGACATTTATCTATGCAAATACTGGAAATATTACGTGCACAGGCTAATTATAAGTTGTTTCGAGAAACGTGAACGTGCCATGCAGAAATCAAGCAACAGTTTAAAGGATAAATTAAACATTTCTAATTTTATTTTCGTGGCTTGAAAACGATACCCCCATGCAACCCACGTCATTTAATACCCGAAATCGCACTCCATCTCCAAATATTGCACAACCCCGCGCTCAAAATCATCATCCACATCTCTCAACTTTCACTCTACCCTCAAAAAAAGAAATTCCTCCGCCTCTAATCTTCCTAATCTTCCTAACCATCTCTTCCCTCCGCCACATTCCTCCTCACGCTCATCGATCGCCCACAGTCTCTCGCTCACCCTCGCTGGCGAAAAACTTTCGCGACGCAGATAGAGCGCGCGCGAGCACGTTTAAGACAATGGCAGCGGTGCCCTATTGTTGAATATACAGCCGTGCGCTCGCGCGATTGATCGCGCATGCATGCAGCGAACGATGGGGGGAGGGAGGCAGCAGACTCTATCGCGCACGTCAAGTATTGCACGCGAGTAGTATCGGCCATCGTGCTGCTGCAGAGACAGTACATGTTGTGGTGAGGTTAAGGTGGGTCTACAGTTAGGCGAGGGGGCTCGAACTGATGTGGTGATGTTGTGGTGGTAACGCGATGTTTTTGATATTATTTTGGGTTGGGATTGGTATAGTGAGATAGCTTAATGAGGGTAAAAGTAAAAGGAGCAAGAGAAAGTTTAATTTTGTACTCTTTTTGAAATGATATCAATATACTGTATTTAGTCAGGGAGCCTCTACGTTAAGATTAACATAATTAATGTGCCCCAAGGTAAATATACAAGATTCTAAATGCGCCAATTGCTACGATGTCCCCGGGTATATGATACTATCGTGTAAATTAACAGGCTAACATCCTTTACGGCTAAGAATTTATTTCGTATTTGAGAAACACATCTTCTGTTTAAGTACACGCGGAAACGAGTTCTCCTCGGCGCCTATAAAAAAAACGAATGCGCGTCTAAGCGTTTTTAAAGTGTCGAGATAATATTTTCTCGTTTACACGACTATATTTCAATACCCGATAAGACTAAATTCTTCGCCGATTGTAAAGTATACCAGGCGATTTAGCTGTTTGGCGAGCAAAGCATGTCCCGAAGCCGTCATACAGGTGTATCAATTTCCCTCGGCGTTATTTTCCTCTCTTGGACGAGAGAGTTTATTTCGCTTATAAATTAATCCTGCGTATCACCAGGAAGTAGTAAAAGTAAAGTTTTACCGTACGCTGCTGCTGCTTCTGCAGAGATTTACATCTCACTTTTATCAACTTTTTCAGATCTCTCCGCCTCGAATTTGAATTCCAAAATGCCATGCTGTATGTGTGATGCTGAATTTATGCATAGAGCGCTTGCCGAGCGGAGCTTTGAAAGTTGTACACGCTTCAATGCCAATCCATTAGAGGCACAATTGTATCAATATGTGCATACATTTTGAGAAGCGAATTTGCCTCGATAAAATCTCCTTTCTACGAATTGAGACTTTGAATGCTTCGTCTTATCTGATGGTTTGTCCATTCCGCGATATCAAAATAGTTTCCCCATTATGGATTCGAATCTAATACGCAAACCTATGTACACTCCCAAGGGCCACTTGATGTCTATCGCGGATACGTTGATCGTTACAACGAGCTAATTGGTACAGCGTTAGAGGCAGCACAGGACTCTCACAATTAGTTTACGGCACTTCCGACAACCCCATGAAAGCGTTAACTCCGTAACGAGATGAGAGAGAGGGAGAGAGAGCGCGAGAGAGCGAGCTTTGAGCTTAATGCCCGCAATGCGCGTTAACAAACATCGCGTCCGCGTTGGAGAGCTAACGGTTCGCGTCAAGCCAAGTGCGATTGTACTTAATTATCGTCGGCCGGTGAGCGCAGATGGCACGGCCGTCGATACGCTCGACCAACATTGAACTTGCCACCTCATTATTTGCTTATTCACCTTTACGCGCGGTAAAAGAAGGTGGTACCTAGGAAGGAGAGAAATGTCTTTGCACTGTGGGCTCAGCTGTAAAGGTGAGGTGTGTGTGTGCGCGTGTGGTTACACTTCTAATTAGGCTAATTTCGCGTCTTGGGGTTGAGGTTAAATTATAGTTTGACATAGGTGTTCGTTAGATTAATTTTGTTTCCACTATTACTGTCACCTACATTCCGAACAAGCATCTCTTGAATCTCTGTCACACCTCCAGGAATCTAAAAATCAATTCCGCACAAAATGAATTTCCCATCCATTACGGCAATTGGAATTTCAAATGCTGCCATCAGTTTTCCATTCCCTCTAAAAATGCAAACTTACCCTAAGATTCAGTGCGGAAGCGCCTTAAGCTCGATGAATTTTCCGGTCAGCCAGGCGCCTCGGCGTACTACTACTATTAAGGCGCGCGATTCTAATCGCTCGCGCGCTAGGAGGAAACGCTCTTGACAGTTACACAATCAAGATTCAGACGGTGGTAGGGAGAAGAATAGTGTGTGGCGCGAGCGGGAGCTATTCCATTCAGTCGCTCCGTCTCTGTCTCCCACTTTTTTCACTAGACCTTTTTTACCTTCAATCTCATTCAATTTTTGCGCTGACTCTGCGGTTCTTTTTTCATTTTTTCTTCTGATTTACGCCTGCATCTTAGTCGCTGTTTAGTGCTAGTTTTAAATTGAGTAATAAACATATTGCATCGGGGGAACTGTCGTTAAACATCATCGTACTCGGTATTAAGCAACAGGGAGAAACTAAAAATAAACTTTCATACCCGCAGATTTTAATTACGTTGTTGCTAAAGTAAGAAATCTTTGCCGTTATTCAAAGCTTCAAGGTGTAACGCCGGCGCTTCAAAAACTAATTTATTCTTCGAGTACTTAGCACTAGTCGGAATGCCCATTAACCACCCCGGCTTTGAAACAAAATTTATTATGTATTCGCGGACTTTTTAATCTTTCCACGAGCACGAAGAAAATTTTTTCATTCCACGCTCGCGATATAATTCCCCCCGAAATTTCCATATTTCTTGCGTTTATCATACTTTATTTCCCGCTTCCTCTATCTCCCTTTACTTTCCACTTCCATCCGCCTCTCTCCTCCTCTTCCTCCTCCTTCTCTCCACCTCTTTCTCTATTCTTTTGTCTTTTTTCCTCGCGGCAGTTCCGCGCGCGCTCACGAGCGGCTAACGGTACTGCCGCCGCCGCCGCTGCACGGGCACATACAACACGTACGTGTACAGTGCGCGAGCTAGAGAAGCCTTTCATGCAGACGCGGCCTTTTGAAAACGCCGAGCGGATGATGAAAAAGTTTTTCAAAACGAGCCCCGCTGCCGGCTACGTCTGCATAGAGAAAGAGTGGAAGAGGAGAGAGAACTTTTCTGCGCATTAGATGTCCATTTTCATGGAGCGACGAGAGTCCCTTTCTTCGCTTTCTTTCTCTCGCGCCTCTCATTCTGCAACGTCATTATGATTCGTAGCGTGTAATTTCGGGGAATGTTTAGAGCCGGCTTTGTTGAGTTTTGATAACGAGGTATTTTCTAGCGTGCTGCTGCGGTTTCATGAAAAAAAAAATCCGAGTAATGTCACTTTAGGTCAGTTAACTGTTTTGAAACACTCTTTTGTAGTCTTTGTTGCTGTCATATGACGTAAAGACTTATGAGAAGCACATAAATATATGAGTAGTTTCTTTAAACTGGATTATTACACTTTTTGAAAAAAATCATTTTCAATGCTTCTTGGTAAACATTTGCTGTTTCCCTTGAGATGTTAATCTTCATTAGTACATTAGAACATTAATTTTTTCTTCCGGAAACTTACGAAACTTTCCTACATACTTTATATGCCAACAAGTTTCCTGACTGCAAATATCTATCTCCAACGAAATTCTATCTTTCTGCAAAAACTGGCATATTTATCCAGCAAACAACAACTTTTCTGGCAATGAATAATTGGCAAAGCTGACAAATTACCAAAATCAAAGTGAAAAATAGCCAATCCGGCTCGCAAATAGCCACCGTCAAAGGCCTCCAATTAACAACAATCCCAAATGGCCCATTTTTCATATCTAAAAATAGTCTCCATCAAGCTCTCTAGGCCACATTTCACTAAAAATGTCGCCACCGGCAGCGACGAAAACAACCGACCGCAAACACAAACGTCCCCTCCTACCGAATTAAAAAAAAAAAAGCACGCGAAGCATCGAACTTCGTTCGCGCGCGCCCTCTAGCGTCCGTGCACAGCATCAGCGTCGGTCCAACGTACATCCTCCCTCCGCGGGAGAGCTGCTAGGGCAAAGCTCTCTCTCACTCTCCGCATCCACCCCACCTCTCTCTCTCTCTCTCTCTCTCTCCCTTTATAGCGCGCGCCGCGCTCGCTTAAAGCGGATGGGACACCCCGAGTATTGACCCGGCCGCTTGTCTTTTCGCACGACCCCGGCTGCGGAGGGTTAGACAGGGGTCGTCGACGGCGTTTTCGAGATTCGCGGTGTGGTGGTGATGGCCGTCGTGCTGGGGATCTGGGATAAGGTCGTTTGAAGTTCAACTTTTTTTACTTCTTCATGTGGGGATGGGATTGAATTTTTTCGGCCAGAGCTGGCGCACTCGAGGTCTAATGGGGTGGAGAATGGAGGATTTCATATTTCTCGAATTGGTGTCGTTTTCTCCGGTTTAGGTGTAGCGAGATGTTTAATGGGGTGTTCTGTGCTTCGCTGACTTGAGAGGTGATAGGGATCGCATGGCAATGGCTAAGGAATGGTTGGGAAATGTGGGATGGATGTCCCGCTGGGTTATGAAAATATGTACATATTACTGAATTTATTACTGAAAACAAATAACAATTCGCGGTTTATGTTTTTACATGGCATTTTGATAAATAATGTGTAATTGGTTTCTACGAGCTTTGATTAAGTGACTTATTCAGCGTCAATAAATTCGCTGTAATAAAGTCACGCAAAGGGATATTATTCAATACCATTCCAATTGTTTCAAATTAGTTGTCATCAAAGTCCCAGATTGTTCCCAATAACACGGAAATCCTGTTAACACAGTCCAACACCAAAAGCACGAGGACAGATTAAGCTAGCTGTACAACTAAAGCTTTCCGAGAACCGTGATAAGCATCCTCTGACCTAGGGGTCAAGGCCTTACGAAGGTGTGGCGTGCGCGATCCTGAAATCCCCGCTTTTTTCCCCTCCATATCTATCCTCGGCAAAAGGTTAAGGGTCACTTTCGCGTACATTTATGCCTCGTGTTATCCGTCTCATTAAACGGATTTACACACCTTTCTTCTGAGCTGTATTTACCGATTAGCCGGCGTGCGCGAGTGCTATTGCGCGTGAACACTCGTCCAGAATGAAGAAAAAAGAGCAACGGTTCACTAATAAAGCGTCACCGATCAATGTCTTCAGGCATGTGCGTTTTATGACCCACTGATATGATCTGAATACCGAACTGTTATATTTTGTGCCCGGTCGCCCGACGGAGGTAGTAGCACGAAAACTGATAATATCGCACGTAAAAGTAAAATGCTATAAACATCAGGGTCACGTTGCTTTCGTCTCTTTTATAGGACATTCCAATTCGTACATGATTCGTGTGTGCACCCGGTGTGTATAAATATAGATGTATGTTGGAAAAATGTTTTGGTGAAGTGGAAATTCATCTTATGTGTAAATTGAAAATTTTCAAAACGAATCGATAACAACTTTTACCGTTGCCATGTATTGCCAATGCCGTAGTTCTAGTTACGAGGGCAAACATTGCATATTTTGATTCTCATCGATATTCGGAAATGGGGCTGTTGTACATCCACGAATGACGCGGATGCGCATTAAAGCGCGAGAAATGCAGGAGCTGAAAGGAAATTGAAAGGAAATGATGATTTACCTTGCTCTTTTCTTTTATTGTTTTAGTTTTTACGTTCGTTTCCTTTACCATACGTAAATATTTATGCGGCAGGGAGGTAACAAAACAGTGGTGATGGATCGAGCAAGGATACGGGACTACGGTAGTCGCTTCTTCCATCGGAATCTTTAAATTCCTTCGTGAATTTTAATCTCCTCTCGAGGGTCAAGAAGGGTTGGTTGAGTACCCCAATCTAAATTTCGAATATCTTAAATATTTTTACATCAATTGACTTATAAATTGGTGTCGTAATATTCATGAGACTCTCAGCTGTTAATTTATTCCTCGTCTAACATTACTCACCAAAATCTTCTGGACAGTTCTTTCCATAGTTTATTCTTATCAGGCTCCCTTCTATTATTATACCTTATAGAAGATGACATAGTTATCAATTATACGAACAAATTATATCTTATCCAGAAATCGTTATCTCCATTCAGCTTACAACAACTTTTATGTTACCATCATCTTCAACACCCATACCTAATCTCCATTACAATCATCCAAAGACTTCGTCTTAAATCACCTCAAAGTTTACGACACCTAACCCAAATTACGTCCTAATCCAGACGGAACCTCTATCGGAATCCCAACACCACCTTCCTAGCTCACCTCGCGCCGGTAGTTGCGGTCGCGGCCGCTAAGCGCGCGACACCTGAGCGCAACTGTGTGTGTGTGTATATACGTGTGCGAGCCGAAAATCGCGGCGTGTTGTGTCGATAAGCCAGCCAGCCGAGCGGCGCCGAACGCTGCCGAAAAGTCGGCGCGGGCGTGCGAGAGTGAAGCCCGACGGGGAAAAATGAAAGTGCCGGCGTATAGTACAGCGGCGGGTACGTGTCTATATAGGCGGCGGGGATATTGATTTGCGCTCCGTTTGATATTTGCGCTTTTTTTTCCTTGGCATGGGAGAGTCGGCTCGAGGGTAGAAGGATGGGGTTATGGATTGGTTTTGCAGATGAATATTTTATTTTTTGGGATGAAAGTGAGATATTAGCTCGTGTCGGGTTCTTTTTGTGGTGGAAAGTGATAGTGGATTGTATTTTTAATTGTTACTTTTTTTGGTTCGGAAATTGGGTTATTTAATAAAACGTTAAATATAAGTATGTTTTGAGGATATACCTTGAAGTTTGCTACACTGAGAAGTTGATTTAAATTGAATTCCAAGAATCTGGATTGAAATATCAACATAAACTCTTAGTCATGTATATATACCAGTAAAGAACACTTATTTAAATTTTTAAAAACTATAACTTTTTCCATCCGATCCCTTAATTGGATTATTTTTGATGAGATAATAGTTTAAACTTTGTGCAGTTTTCCTCCATAATTTCCCCCTCAACTTCTTAGTCAAAAGGATCAAGAGCGCGCGCGGAAGTTCCTAAGCGTGAAGGCGCCTCAAGTTTCAAGTGTACACGGAAAACTTCCCACTTCTCAAGAATTAAATTTAATTCGCGTTTTAAAAAAAGCGCAGAAAAAAAAACCGTTGAAAATCTCGTTTAAATATCCACCCCAACGACTTTTTTCCCCGACGCCAATCAATCCTGCATCACTTATTAATCTTCTCTTACTTCCTCTCTCTCTCCGTCTCTCTTTTTCTCTCTCATTGTTCCCTGCAATAACACACGGGGCTCTTTTCAAGTTCACCGGCATAAATGCTCTCGCGCGTATAAAAGAAAGATCAAGACACGCGAGGGGCGGTAAAAGAGCTCGCGAGGAACGGCAAACGGATTCTCCTCCTCCTTCTACTCTCCCCGGCGACGAAAATCGATCCCCGGTTCCCTTCTCCTCCTCTCGTGTCCAGTCGAGACTATAGAGAGACTGAGAAAGGCAGAGAGAGAGATACTCGGACGGTTACGCTAGGTTATGTTCGAGCGTCGACGCTGACGCGAAATGCCACGCGAAGAGCCGATCCCGCGGCTCTTTAATGTCTATTTATAAGTGTGTATATATACGTGTGTGCGTGCGACACGATCGACGCGTGCCGAGGGGTGACTGCGCGCGCGCCGGCTCTCGTTTGTTTGGCCGGACGACTGAAGCTCCTGTCAACCGAGTTCCCGGCGCGTCGCGGAGAGGCAGTTTATTGGCGCGATAATTGTTTTCTTTTTTATCGAATAGAGTAAAATGTAAGTTTCGATAGAAATGAAGAAATTAATGGATAGACGTGATTAATATTTCTGAACTATTGACAGGAAAAAAGGCCTTTTCATTGATAAATTACTTTTCTTATGAAAGCTTTTCCTAAATCCATCGTGAATCTTGATCTTCCATCAATATCTCATCCCGCATCATACATTCAATCTTTACCCACACCACCGGAAGTTATTACCATTTGCAAAGCCGTCCCTAAAAAAAGGCACTGCACACTCTTTCTTCGCGCAGTCATATTGCGACAAAGGATGTCCTTAATTTTTCACAACTCCGGCGTCACGTGCAAACGACGTTGAGAGAAAGAGAGCGAGAGAAAAAGAACCGCGCCTCGTTCCGTCGGGCGAGAGATCCGCTCTCCGCGACTGGAAGGAAATACAATATTGACTTAACGGTAATCGAAGTGCGGGCCGCAAAAAAAGAGCCCCGGCTTTTAAAATCGAGTCGTGACTGGAACTGCCAAATGTTTCCTGGTTAGAGACACTCTTTAATATTTCAGGCAATGGTGGTTGTGGTTGGAAGCTCGCTCTAATTAGATTGCCGTGATTGATTTATTGGCAATATAGAAGCGACAGAACACAGCGAGGTGTATACCATATAGCGAGTGCGTAGATCATTAACCGTGGGCACACACAGCGCGCTGTAACGGTACAACCCGCTAATGCGCCCGTTCAACATTGCAATTAAAGTACGCAATTATTTCTCAGCCCAAAACACACCAATTTCACAACTATACCTTACTTACGAACGATTTCTACTCCTCTCACCTTACAATTACCACGAGCCATCGTTGCCTCAGCGCTCCGCATCTCTCAAGGCAACTTCGCTTCTACGCCAAACTATCTTCCTCCTATACGTGGAACCTCGACGAGCGAAGGAAAGAAACGAAAGACGAAAAAAAAACGCGAAATAACGAAGTGCATCACGCGATTTCCGAGTAAACTCGCGAGCCTGCTTGCGTAACCCACGGGACGTGAGAAAGAGAGAAAACCGTCTCCCGCGCTAGTGCTGCTGCTGCTGCTGCTGCTGCTCGTGATTGCCGCGAGAGATCTAATTTGTCGCACGTGCCGAATTTGCATGGCGGCGGTCGAGGCGGAGAGGGGGAAGAGAGTACGTACGTGCGACAAATGAAAGTTGGCTGGGTTGTTGTATAGGGTGAAGAGGGGAGAGGAAGAGATTCATGTGCGGGGGAATTGAATTATCGTTTTAGCAAAGTGCGCAGGCGTACTAGGGCTTTTTTTGGGGATGAAAAGGGGGTGGAGTAGGGGGTTAGGAACGAGAATTTTCCATTTGTGATCGTCGAATTATGATTGGATAAAAAATGGCATGGCCAAGTGGTAGAAAGCTTTGTGTTTTGTAAAGTAATAGTTGCTTTATGGATTCTTTCTAGGCATCAAATGCTATTATCTTATAGATTGTTTCAATTTTCATAACGCCTCTACAGCGTAATTGAAATTACTGCATAATCTGAAACCTTCACCTTAGCATTGGAAGTAATCACACGGGTCGGGCCACTTTCGAGCAATAATTCAGCAGCGCCCTACACACCACGTTTAACTAAACATTACGGCGCGCAGCTCCGATCTTCATTTCGTATTCCAATCCCACGTCAAACCCTGCACGCCTCTCGCGAAACTTCGCCAAGTCCCGTCGTCTGCTCTTTTCGCCGCAATAAAATTTCGCGCCCCAGACGCCAAAACCATATTCTCGCGCGCGTTCAAAAGCGCATTGTACTAATGCTAATGCGGGGCCGAAATTTAATCAAGCCGGGCCCAATTACAGGATCAAAAGAGTATCGTTTTGTCGTCTCTCGCCCTTTCGACCCTCGTATCTTAATTCTCCCCATAAATATTCATAATTCCAGTCGCAAACCTTGTGCATATAATATAATTCTCGGCTCTCTCGGGGAGCGAAAAATTGTTCGGTCGCCGCCTCGATGTGTCTTATCATCAGTGAATTCTCTCCCTCTCGCTGGTGTATATATACGGTAGCTTTATTGCGAATTTATTTCTTTCGAGCCTTTGGCTTCTGTCTATATTGGCGACCCCGGCGCTTATCAATCGACCCTCTTTATGGCCCATTGTGCTCTGCATAATTCGCCTTCCCCCCGGGCTCGAGAGGCGCTGTGTCTGCCGGGAGGATTTGGAATGTTTCAATCTTCTTGAGATTTTCCTTTTAATTAAAGTTCCTTTCGGTTCCGATGCTGGTCTGGTGTGTGTGTGGGAGGAGATAAGTATTGGAAACAAATAACAATAGGAAACCTGATTGAACTGACGTCGATTCTTACTTAATGTCTTCTTTTATGGCTATGGCGGGTAAATAAAGTAGTCTGTAGATTTGATATGTGCTAAAAATAATCACGAAACTGAAGTTTAATTAGAAGCTAACTGAATAAAATTTTTAGTATATATCCACTTAAAACTACAATTTCTCGATCATTTTCTAAACTTTAACAATTCAACTTTCCAATAAAATGGAACACACTTCTCAGCAAAATTGTGAATCTATTTATGTCCTAGCAACAACACTCTTTTTATTATTCAAACACAGCAACTATTGATTTTCTAAACCCAGACCAGTCACCTACCACAGCATGAATAATCAGCACTATCAATCCTGGGAAAGGAATCCATTTTCCAATCCACCCCAACAATGCAGCCTCCTTCTCCTAATAAAGAATTTTGATTGGCTCCTCTTACTCTCCAAAGAACCTCTCCTCGAAAAAACTATGCCCCAAAAAAATGCTCTTCCTCTCTTATACCGAAAACCTCAGCGCCCGCGTCACACCGCAAAAAGTCTATACTCCTAACCGCGAGCTATTTTTCGAGAGTCCCAAGATTCCCCGCGACATGGCGGAACGAAAAATACCACGGCGGTGGAGGTCCAAAGAGGAGACCGGCGGGCGACCGGTTTCTCTCTCGAGGTGTGTGTTTCGGTAGTGGTGTGCGCAGACGACGACGAGGACGTTGTCTCGTGAGAATCCGTTTTTAAGGCGATAAAAGCGATCTCGCGGGAGGAGAAGGAAGAAGAGAGAGGGGAAGGTGAATCCTCCGGAGGCTTTTGAACCGAGGACGGGACGAATTGGAGCTGATGCGGCGGCGGCGGCGCGGTCGAGACAAAGACTGCTTGCCTGCTGCCTCCCGGCGGCTGTGGATACCTCTACCGTTTTTGCCTTATTTCGTATGCCATTCTAGAGAGAGGTTGGAAGATATTTTGGGGGGTGGGGGTCAGCGTTAGAATTAGTTGTCGTAGTCTGGACTAGAGCTAATAATTGAAAGTCAAACAAGATCATTATATGTCCGAGTGACGATTATGTACTCTGTATAGACGTTATACAATGTAAAGAATATATATGTAAGATAGCCAATCCTCGGTCACTCATAACACCGAGAGCACTATTACAATCATCCGACCAGCTCCCGTAACGTATATTGTTTTGAATTCAAAAATATCGCTAGCATTGTTTCCAAGTACGCATGGGCCTGGAAAACGCATTGTAAACCACGCGAATCCGAGCCGAGGTGGATGGATAACGTTACGCGCGCTGCTTACTCCCCGAACGCATAGTGTTTATAATATTCCATATCATTGGCGCGTGTCAGCTGCAGTTATCAGCACGGAGGATTCCTCTTCTTTTGCCGGTGATGCGTAAGCTGCAGCTGGCCATTATGCGCCGTTATATGACGACTTGTCCTCTGTCGTTTGCCCCGAGTTATGACGATGTAATCGTGCTGGCTGGTATTTCCATCCTGACGTTATGAAGATGTCGGCAAAGGTCTTCGATTCTCGTGAATTTGAATTACATAAGCATTGTATTATTCCTGATGGTACATTGTTTCCAGTTATATTGTAATTTCGTCTATATTCGTACGAACAGTTACACCATCGATGTTTAGCTAATTTTTCACCAGGAATTCATAGAAAATATACTAAATCAACCAATAAATCAACAAACATCGATCATTTTCAAAGACCGTCGCTCAGAAACCGTTTAATTATAGAAAAACGTCAACACCCCTATTAAACCCCCTCGATCTTCAGATTTATGGCCCCTTAAAGTGACCTAAACAGACCCATGACCACCGGTAGCTCTCCTTTGTGTGCTCATTCAGCTACCTGCTACCTCGCTGAACCTTAAGAACTCGGCGCAACCGTAACATCCTCCTCAATTCCAAAAAAAACAACGTCTTCTTTTCCTATTCAGCCACCATCTCCCGTCGCCTTTTGTTTTCCCAACAAAGTGTACAATCTCGAGAAAAGCAGAGCACGAGCAGAGCATGGCTAACGAGGGGCAAAAAGTTCCGGAAGCTGCCTTTCTAAAATTCCTCTTCTTTCTTTTTTTTTCGTCCTCGTCGTCGTTGGCGGCGCCGTCTCAGCCGGGGATCAATGGGGCGTGTACGTGAGTTTCATCGCGGAAGTCTCGAGGAGGACGCGGCGTAGGGGTTGGTGTTTGTTGCGCTCGGGATTGGAATAGTTTTCGAAGGGGAGAGTTTTCGTAGCCTCGCCATCATCGGAGTTTCGAGACGAGGATTATTTAAAGATACCTCGCGTAACGGTCGGCTGAAGTAATACTCGTGATTGAGTATTTACGTTTACAACATACGGCTCTTGCATTATATACGCATTATTTATTCAACAACGAGGCATAATAATTTACAGCTGCGCGCGCGCGAGTCTTCGTAACCGCGCGGGACTCACAAACGAGCGCGCGACGATAAATCTCGCGGCTCTTCTTCTCTCTCTCCCGCGTGGCATCTCCTGATTTATTATATAATAAATGTTACTCCTCGTAGAACTAGATACAATGTTACGCTTGTGCGCGCACAGAAAGAGCTAACCCAGCTTTCGATATACCTTTTTTTCTCCTTTTTATCGTCCTTCGGGCCTTTCATCGCGCGGGATTTCTCATCCCGATACGTTGTAATATGGAAATTCACCGGTGGTTATTGTGCGAATGACGGGAGTGCGGAGTCGGATGTGTGTGTGTGTGTGGCGGGACCATTGAATTCGACCGGGCCGGGGACCTCTTTGTTGCCTACGTCGTCAGCATTCGCGAGTTTATGTATTCTCCGGTATCCCTGGTCGTCATATAAATTCATATGATATAAATTTTCTAATGTAATATCCGTTGGCGCTTTATGTATACGTTGCTATATTTTTCAACATAATAAGTGATAATTTGACATACAATGTTACTATCGCTACAAAACTTTCATCATTTTATACAGACTAACGAAACTTGCACGTAAAGTAGAAACACTGTCATCGGTATCTAGAAAATAAAAATTTATTCTCTTCAATATGCATAAACAAGCACTAGACCCGCATTAAGCCAAAATATTTCACTCCCCTCCTATTAAAGCCCAAAAGAGGCACACGAACAGTCGCGACTCGCAGCGTCGTAAACACGCGAATCCCATATACCCCTGCGCGTATTCAAATCAAACGACGAAGAAAAAAAGAGATAGAAGAAACGCGCGTCGGCGACCACAGGGCAAAAGGTATTTCGGCGCATAACTTTCGCGCGGAGGGTATCAAAGAGCCGTTTAACGCGCGTGCGCGCGACGATAATTCAGCGGGTGAAAAGGGCCCGGGCGATTTATATATATGTATGAAAACGCAGAGGAGTGGTGCGACGAGATTGCCTAAATTATGGGTCGAAAGCGGCGCGGCAGACGCTGCAGTTGCAGAAAAAGGAGAATAGAAGATGGAGGAGGAGGAGAAAAAAGATATGAGAGGAAATGTGGAAGCATGGGTGTGAGAGGCGGAGGGGGCTTGGCCAGGGCAGGTTTAAATTTTTTT
>JAPYZP010001716.1:0-30640 GCA_030522985.1 Torymus sinensis | reverse complement strand
TTTTGTGCCAAAAGTCTTAAAACATGTTTTTAAACATTTTTTGTTTGAAAAATTTTTTTCACCATTACAAAGCTTCCTCTTTGAGGAAGCAATATTTATACTAGATTCAGTCTGCACATATATATATTTCATACGTATAGGTCAATAATTATCTTATGTTTATTGATTTATTTTGAATGACAAAAGATTCTATTCCCATCTCCACTATAATGACCACTTTGTAGACTTAAAAAACGGGACAAATGTTGCGCTTGATTCCTTCTTTTACTATATTTCCGCAAGTGCGGGACCTAAAATACTTTACGTCCCGCATATGTAGGAATACAGTAACATCGTCTAAATGTTTATATTTATAGTGAATTAGATTAAAACTAACAAAATTATAACACATAAATACAAAATAACTTTTCAAATCTATAAAGTGCCCACAATGGAGATGGGAATAAAGTATACTATATATAACACGGAAGCAAAGTCAATCTCAGTGAACTCACCCGCGGGAATAATCTACGACTTTACTCCCTTGTTACGTAATGAACTATTTCTACCATTTGTAAAAAATTATTCATCTACCGCCACAGGATAATACTTTTATGATATTCATAGAATATGTATGAATCGGCATCGAGAAAGCTTATTCTGTTTTCAAAACTTTAGCATCACCAAACTAGTCTTACGAAACATTGAAAAATTCATTAAGCTGATAATAAAGTCAATTTATGCATACGGAAATACATCAAGGAAGTTTATTAAATCGGTAATTAAGTTACTTTTTATTACAAAAAGTGACCTTATTCCTGTAGAAGAGTTTTGTAATTTACATTTCCTTTGTCAAGATAATTTATTCAATTGGAGATAATACGAGTAAACGAATGCGGATAAGAAGCGCATAAATAAAACTTATAAAAAACATATAATCAATACTGTTTTACTATGATTACATTTACGTGCTGCATCAAATGGAAATTTTACATTAAAATAATTATTTTAACAAATATAATTATACAGTTTAAACTAAAATGTTGATTTTCTCCTTTACATATACATATTTTTTTATATCCTCAATTTCTAGTAAATATAATTACAGCATTTCAGTTTGAAAATCTTGTTAAAATCGTGTAATTTAATTTTGTTAAAGAAAAAGTTATTTTCACACATTAATTAAAATAGTACGAAAATAATGAATTATTTACATATATACAAGATTAAAATTTAGCCTCTTCTTAAATTTATTTATATTTTAATATAATGATTTGTATTTGAATTAATTTCTAAAAACTTTACTTTTATTTTTGTTTTATGTTACAGTTTTTTAATTTGCGAGTTTCTTAATATCTCATCTTATTGTATTCTGTTTATATATACACATATTAAACATCAATTTCACTTACTTTTCAACTTGCTTACATTTATATTTGTACAGTATATTATATTTTAATGGCCTATTACACTGTAAAGCCACCACAGACTGTACAAATTCAAAATATTACCATACTTTACAGAAAGCCCAACAATACACTTAAAAAATTTTTCTGTATATCTAGCGACATTTCCCATAAAGAATGGTAACATTATGGGTACCTTATACCTAGTCTATGGTAATTGTTGCAAAATTTTTTTATAACTTTTAATAAATTGTTTGCTAAGTATAATAGTGAAAAATACATAACATTTTCATAATGTAACACAATATTTTATTGTTTAAATTTATCCGTCGGTTATCGGTTATTTATCGTATGCCCTGTAATAATTGTCCTGCAATATATACAGCTTAGACAAAAAGACGAGTGAATCGAATAAAGGAACATAAAAAATCAAAAGATTCCGCGGTAACTTTACACGAAAATGAAACCGATCATAAATTTGATTTCAATAATTACAATATTCTAGATAAAGAATCAAACGAAAATAAAAGACTAGTTTCAGAAATTCTACATATATACATCTTGGAAAGCATCTGGTTAATCATAAAGAAGACACTCAAAATTAATCACATATACACATATTTACTACAAATGTGTAAAAAAAAATAATAATAGTGACACACTCACACAACACATTCATAACAGCACATAAGCTAGTTGCCTGGTTCTTGTAAACATTGCTCACCCTGCATGAATACGGTGGAGGAGAAATTAAACCAACCACTCCTTCTAATTATTATAACCAAAAGGTTTGTTACAAATTTATTTTTAACTCTTTTTGTCAACTCAAGGTTTACAAAATAGATATTTTTATAGCATCTTTTGATGAGGTCGATACTGTTCGCAAATGTAATTGTATTGAGTTATTGTCTTTGCCTCGGAAAGCTAGAAAAAAACCATCCATTTTCCAATTATATAAAATTGTATTAAAAAATAAAAAGTCTTCAATATGTATCATAATTTAGCATTATTATGTTGTACTATATAAGTGGATGAGAAAGGAGGTAATTGTATTTTTGAATAATCTGACTGTGACAAAGAAAGAATATAGAAAGTCTTTAAAGAATTATATCAGTTTTGAATATACTGGTGTCCTCTGTAGTCAGCTTTTCTTTTCTCTGTAATTGTATAAGGAAACAGCGAGCATGGGGTATAATGCTGCAACCGTATATGTATAACCAGACTGACACGCGAATGACACGCACCGCAGACAAGTTTTGAGCACTTAAAACTTAGTTGACACATCTCGTTCTCGGAGCAGTTCGCGTCACGGTCGGTCGGCGCTACTGCAAGCTGTGCTTCTCGAATCTAGGTTATACTGTGTTTCATTCGCTGCTTCTGCCGTTATGCTGTTACGTTTCTCTGCGAAAGCCCCCCCTCTATCTCTCTCTCCGTAGTTGCACATTTGTGGAGAGAGGAGCTGATGCATGCTTGGAATATGCGACGCATGCATCGGAGGAAGACAGAGAGAACGATGACGCAAGTGGCGGAAGATGATCATCGGGGCTCATCGACCTCGTGCGCTCACGCAGCGCTGCCACGGGGAGGGAGATTTTCTTTTCCTCCGAGGTATAATACGGCGCATACGCGAGATCTAAATTAAAATGGCGCATATCTTTGCATCTGAGCTTGCGGTGTGTATTTGTTTGTACACACACGCACACACATACGCATACACGCGCGCGCACGCGCGTCGAGCTCAACCGGATGTTGCACTTTTCTTTTGCTTTTTATCATCCCGCAGAACTACATGGCACGCTTTTTACTTTTATTTATAGTACACACTTCAGTTTTCAGTTGGAATTAATTTCACTGATAATAGATTTTTTTTACGACACATTTAGCGCATATAATTTACTTTCTAAAGCAATGCAATAAGCTGCATTTCATTTATAACTTTGCAGAAATTTATAAATTTCAAAAAATTCATCTTCTTATTATTTTATGTAAATAATAATAAATTACATGATTTCCCAGAGTAATAAAATCAATTAAATTCATAATCGATAAAATTTAAACCATTATCAAATCATGAAAATAAGTTTATTTTTGTCCATGTTTTTATCTGTAACTGATGATCTACTACTTTGAACCACATCAACGTTCTGATACGCGGTAAGACAAATTAAAAGTCTCGTCATCGACTTCCCTTTGCTTTGTTAGAAATGAATCTACTACAAATGTTTAGAAAGTGTTACGTACGTGGGAAAATAATAAAACGTGAAAACAAGCTAAGAGCGGGTGCGAACTGACCCGCGGTTTGTTAGTCTCGAGCTCAATCACGGAGTCGATGTCGCGATGCCATGACGAGTGCATCGCGAGCTAGTCGTTTTTTTGCTGAGTCGATGGTCGCTTATTTTCTACGTTGACTTAACGTCGACGGAAACCTCCGTGCTGAAGCTACAACAACATGAAATTATAGTAATTTTCATTTGAAAATCGTTTACTTCAAATATAATAACTCATATCTTCGGAAAAAGAGGGTACTCGGATTTATTGTTTGATACTAGACAACGTATCCCAAAGCCTCAACGAAATCAGGTTCCCGAAGACTGAATCACTCTTTGTTAGTGTTTACAGGACTCTTGTAATAAAAAGTGAACAGCGAAATTACTAAAGAATAGCGGTATACTACAGAATACAGAGTACAAATAAAAGTTTGTATTACATTATAGAATATAATATAAATATGAATATTAATTTTGTATGTTAACGTTAAATGTATTCGTTTAATAATAACGTAATTTTTTGATATTCAAAAATAATATCAGGCTCCAGCACATGAAAAAATTTTAATTTACGTATTGAATTGAGGTTTATTTGTCTAGTAGCAAAATCATACATAAGTTGGTGGCCATCGCGCATTCGAGGGTTATGCCCTGTGAGACAGGAAAAACCCAATAGGCAAACCACATGGGATAAATCCTATCAGGAAAACCTGTCCCACGATGACCCGAATTTGTTACACGTCTAAAAGAATAATATTAACTGCAAACTCCATTGTCAAGGCATTATGCCGTTATATATCTGATAAACTGTGGCATATTAATTTTCAATGAAAAGATTCGGTTCATATATAACTAGGAAAGGGCAGGGACCCACCTTATAAAAGTATGTAAACATTCTGTCATTAATGACGGAATTACCACATACCCCATTCGAGGCACTCCAGCATGAAATTACTGCAATTCACATTTGTTAGGAATTACCCGATTGTATCGACGTCCCGGTGTAGTGCATACCTATACGTCTATTTGCGTTGTCTCGAAAAATCGATCGAATATTACATTAATTGGAGAGCGTACACGGACGCTGAAGGATCTATCAATCAAACTGTATGACTCCTTGACCTAATTTCAATGCGATTAAAAACTCGTAAATTGGTATACAGGTCTATTGTCGAAATTAAAAAATGTATACAAAAAATCTCAACGCTCTCGAAACGTAAATTTTTTAGTGAACACAGATTTTGTCCTCTTCTATAGACCATTTAACTGCATACCCTTAGCAAATATAATTATTGATTGAATTTGATAATATACTAACGAAAATACTTTCTTTAGCAAGTTTATAAGTATTTACTATCAATATCAATATTAATAATATAAATAAGAGAAAATAGTGCGCACTTAGAACATTTTTATTTTAAAGGTTTAAAAAAAACATAAAAATCGATTAAAAGAATTGATGATAAAACTAATTTACAAACAGTCATACTATACTAATAGCAAATTGCCACGTACACGATGTTACATTTTCTACACGTGTTCCATTCAACTATAACGGCCTAGAAGCCAAAATATGACGCCCCAACATAAAGCCAGCTATTCTGGTACGTCGCGTGGCTCTGCATGCGTTGCTACCTGCATTTCAGTATCTATTGTAACAACAAAGTAGAGCTTCTGTTATATAAATACGGCTCGATGTTATTTTTATTGTTGATTGCATTGCCAACGATATGGGAGTGACAAAAACATGACTCAGAAAATAACCGTATCAGACACTCGAGTATCGTAATACCAATAAGTAGTTCAAAGTAATGAAATTCTACTGTACAAATTGTTTTTTTTTCGCTCGTGTTTTATCGATTTCTATCGACCCCCTCCCCCTAACTTTTTACAAACCTGAATTAACGTTCGCGCCGACTACTGAAAATCGATACCATTCCTCGCCTATTGGTTTCCCGAAAAAAGAATTCCAAAAAGAGTGTAACGCACACTGCATAACTTGTTTGCGCTCTTTCTTCGTCGCGAAATGAGAAAAATACACGCTGCGCACAGTAAAAGGAGAGAGATGGGAGTAGCTCAAACGAGCGTAAACTCTCATTGCCTTTAATTCGGCAGTGCGATAGCTGAGAAAGAAAAGAAAAAAGGGAGAGAGAGAGAAAGGGAGAGAAGGCCGTTGCGCAGTAGTAGTAGTCTAAGTAGTAGTCGTAGTTGCGGTGACTAATCGTTCACTCGGTTAAAGAAGTAAAGACAGACCGCTTCGTAATCGTCCGGCACACTCTCTTCTACTTTCCCAGCCAACGGGAGTGAAGTAGAAAGGGAGGGAGGGGAATCGCGAAATGAACATACTAAGATTAACGCATGCAGGGGAAGGCAGACGGAGAAAGCAAGCCGCACTAAGAGCGTACGTGTGAAACGAAGGGAAGAAGATAAATAGGCGTGGGACCGGGACTGCCTATGAAGGAAAAGCACATTGACGAATACAAAAGCATAAGAAAATAATGCCCGCTAAAATTAGTGAACAAAGGCCTTAAACTTATCAAGGGTTTTGTTACATTTGCAAAAGTAGCGGTTTGCAAATTTAAATCGTTTTTACATTTATACGCAACAAGTGTTCGAAATTCAGCTTAGCGTGCAAAGTACATGCTGGCCGTTTAGGTGCGGGAGTTTCAAACTTGTATGTACAATAAATCTCAATTATTTCGGTAATACCCTGCACGAAACAACGCTGCGCGCAATATCTACTTTCGAAAGTTTGAACATTTGAAATTCTTTATTACTAAAGACATTTGTTTGCTGAACAAAATGCTTCTGGCTTCTTTATAATACAGTTCATTTATTTAGTTTTTTCTTCAAGAAATTCCAAAAAAGGTATTTTATCGAAATGTTTGTATATTCAGTTGCTTTCTCTATTTTCCAAGCTCAGAAAGCGAGATAACAATTATTTGCCAGCGGTGTGCAAGAAACATACTATACTAGATTGAAAAAAGAATGCCGCAAAACGTCGGCAATGATAAGCCAGGACAATTTAGATAGTGCGGGTGCAACACAAAGGTGAAGGCGGCAAACGTGAGCGGGCAAAGGGAGGAAAATAAAGGGCAAAAAGACAAAGGCGAGTCAGGAAGGAAAAAGTGAGGCGAGCTAGACGCGGAGAGATAAAGAAAGCGTGAGGGGAGGGGGGGGCGGAAGCGACATAATGATATACACAAAGAGCGGTGGGCGCAAAACCGAGGGGTCACGGGGAATGAAAGCCAGCCATTTTGGAGACACACGATTCGCTTAAGGGCGGCAAAAAGGTGGGCGCGCGAAAGATCGAGTCGACCCCTCGCTCGCCAGGGAATTGGATTAGCAGCGTCGACAGAATCACGAATTCGTTTCAATTTTTCTTACTCCCCCGCGCCCCTCGCACCATATGAGTCCGAGTAGAAAGACACGGCACACACACCTACTCGTGCGTGTGTACCGCGCAGGAAAAGTCCCGAGATGTCGGGCAACGACGCGCGGACGAAACTGCGACAAACTACCTACAAATTATCCCGTGTAAGACGCGCGCGGCGCTCTCATTTTTCCCTCTCTCGCTTCCTCCTTTTCGCCTTCCATATTTCCACCTCTACCTGTCAACTTCTATTTTTATCTGCCCCTTTGCGCTCGAGACTGAAACAAACTTAGTGTTATTATTTCCTTATCGGGGCAAATAAATGACCGACGGGCTTTCTTTTGACTACAAGTTAAGTGTACGTACTGTTGTATATTTCGTATTACCCTCAAGTCATGCCACCCAATGCGTTAGGTCAAAATAAAAAAGAAAATATCGGTTAATAAAAATAAAGTATTAATACTTGATAAATGGCAATTTTATTTGACAGTAAAATATTCACGACGTAATCCGTTTAACTCGTTCAACGTACATGACAATGGGGTATTTACAAACTAATTATTATTATTATTATTATTATATTAAATTATTGCACAATTATTACATTATTTTTATATCTTGTTTGTTCCGGCTTATAAATAACATCATAATGGTGTAAACTCGTGTTTGTATGAACTTATCACTTAAATTAAGTTAATTAAGTCTATTGAAATTTACAGGATTAATTGTTTATAATATATACGTGAACTTATACTTGCCATTTAAGCCCTCCTTGATCAACCTTATGATGTCCATCAACTTTATGCGTCATCCAACCAACAATATTGTTAAAGTTGAGACAATTGAAAATTCATTTGTTCCTGACTATACAAATAATTAATAATATAAAATTACGTTAATTTATTATTGTGAAATTCATTATATTACCTTAACATTTCCTTACCTAAAAATCCTAATGTCTCACCAAAATATTTCATCAAAAATTAAATTTGATTTAGCAAAATTTAAGTTATAAAATGCCCTCTTGTAATAAGTTACACTGTGGAAAGTCTATGAAAATTACAGCATGTCCACAACGTAAGAACACTTTTGAAACGGATTTGAAAGAGTTAATTTCTGGTATCTTATAATGACGCCCAATATTCCTATAATATAAGGTAAACCAAGGGCTGACATCGACTTGTCAGCTAAATGCAGCTGTATTTTTAATATTTAGTAAAATGCACCGTCTAAAAGTGGCGGTCAATAATGTAGCTTCCAAAAACACCGGATTTATCCCTAATTTGAAAAAAAACACCCCCGAAAATGATTTTCCACTTATAACTCCAGATCGACAGGAGGTATCAAAAAAGTTCCAAATAAAAGTTGTAGAGCTTAACATTTTACAGAAGAATAACCGATCACTTTTTTGTAATTGTTTAATATATTTTATATATGTAGATATATAATCACATAGAATTATATATAATTTATATACAATAATATACACCACTTTTTACCTGGGTGCTTATATTTTTCAGAAAAATTAATATTTTTTAACGATACAAAGCTTTAATATTAGCCTTTCCTATCTACTTTTATATTCTTTATTGCTCATTTTCGAATTATAAATACTTGAAAAATGACAGTCAATAGAAGAGACCTGATTTCTTAACGAAATAGAGACTATCTGCATGAATGTATTCATCCATTCTAATTTCAAATCCTACGAGATGGAATTAGGAACACTGAGCTTCATTTTTAGATAACAGAAATCGACTCTTAAAACCTCGTTAAATTCCGTTTCCCAGAGGCTGTGTACTCTCCTTGTAAATTATTAGTTTTAACTCAACATTCTATCAATTTTTTTATATTATTCATATCTGTCAATATCACATTAAAATGAAAAGTAATATCTAGTCCATCATGGTATTTATAAATCTTGTTATAATTGATAAATTAAAGTGAATTTTGTATTCTTTTTATTAGTTTACATAATATCGAAAATCATGCAAGCGACACATAATACACCAGGTATAAATATGCTCAGGACAGAAACATGATGTTAAGCAAAGTTTTCTACTTCCTGAAGATACTCTTTGAGAAATCATTCTGGTAATTCAGTTAGCAGCAGTTTTTATAATACTATAGTTTTCGATAATGACTTTATATATTAACTTGATAATTGAGAAATAATTGTTTTTAATAAAATTTTTTGTTCTCGAACAATAAGAGATCCACTAATCTTTGTAAAATCCATGCAAAGGTAGTTCTTCTTCTATCTTTCTAAATATCCATCCGTTATATCATGAAAAATTGGAAAAGTTACGAAACCATATATGGAGAATAATCGAAATTCTGACGAGTTAACAACCTTTTATATTTTTTGGTGATTAGTTACAGTTCTTTATAGGCTTTCATATACCTCGTTTCAATTTTTCATATAACATTTTTCTGTCAAGACTAGCTCTGAATATTTTAAAGATAAGGTGAGTGTTAGTCTTGTTATAGTTCGATACAAAGACGACTTTTCACATGTCCTAATAACATATAAAAATTATTGTCGAAAAATGGTGAGCCGAAGAAAAAATCATAAAAATATTTCAACATGAAATATCCTCTAATCTTATGAACGGTGTTTCTTTCCCAACGAGCTGAGATAAAAAATAATTTAAAAAACTATAATATAAATCAAGATAAAATCAACTAATATAGAAAAGGTTTTAGATCTTGAAAATATTATATCCTTATAAATAAACTGAAATATCTAGTGTACAGACACGCGCGTGTGCGCGAAAACAACTTTTCTCTAAAAAGATGGAGCTTTATATTAGGAGTGTCTTAAAACGTGTTTTAACCATTTTTCGTCACGAAAATCTTTTTCACTGGTTCAAAGCTTCCCTTTACTTTGCTACTGCCTTTGAGGAAGAAAACTAAAAATGAAGAATCACATATCATAAAGCCATTATATAATACACGTCGGTTGTAATACGGGGAAACGAGAAACGTGTGGGTTTGCGCTGTGAGCCGCGAGAAGGAGCGGCAGGACGAGAAATAAAATGAGCATGTCTGGTCTTTTTCTAGTTACGGGAGTACACTCTGACGGAGACGTACCACGAGGACGACGTGGAAATGGAATTCATCAGCAGCGAGAATCTAGCGTCGAACGGTGGCGGGAGCAGCGCCGGTGGCTACCCGCTGCCAACCCCCCGAGGAATCGATCCGAACCGAGACCTGAACGAGGCCATAGCCGAGGAGCGCCGAGAGATGGATACCCAGAGATACAGGTAATCCTCTTGCCACCCCTCCCTCCCTCCTTACCTCTTTTTACATCTCCTCCTCTCTCATCCCTGTTGTTCCCTCTCTTTCTGCTGCACCCTCTCCCACCTCCGGGGATCTCGGAACTCGATAAGGCTCCATTCGCGGAGAAGATCCACGCCGGGGCACGAGTTAATAAGAATGTCCAACTGCTTTATTGGCGAAATGCAACTGACAGATCTTCCTCGCTCCTTTTGCCTCCTTACCTTTTCCTTATTCCGACGCCTCACATTTTCACGTTCTGCATTCGAGCTCCTCTTATCTATTTTCAGCTGTAAGTAATATACTGCTGGAGCATCGTGTAATGACTTGATCGGACTTAATGTAACGAATCTACGCTAATCGAGAACTTTCAGGTGCTGCTTGAAACCACGTTCCCTTATATATTACACGCATGAAGAAAGAAATACTTCATAAAGATATTTTCATTGGAAAGAAAGAGCTATCTTTATACTCTGGAAGCTTGATGCCGCTCTCGGCATAACTCTGATAGTATCTACAAGAAGGGGAACGCAGTTACGCAAATTAATTACCCACTTCTAAGTTATGTTTTGAAATATTAAACTCTGAGGATTCCTTTTAATGCATGATACTGTCAATAATCTAAACTAGCTTAAATGAAAGGTCTATTAAAATTAATTAATTAAATTAGCCTTCACATTTCGTTACCTTGTATGTATAGCCTAGAATTATTAATATCAACATACCATGCTGGTTACTTAATAAAGGCGCAACACTGAATATATTTTACAAAAGTAATAACCGTTAGCATAACAGTTGCGATCGTTAAAAGGATTAAAAATTTCTTGTTATATAGTGTCGAAAACGTACCCAAGCAGATTTGCTCACTCGGATCTATTTGTACGCCCTTCAAAGGCCTTTTTTCTGTATGATCACATATATCCCGCTTGTATCTTTCAATAAAAAGTACTCAACGGTATTAGTTTGGCAATATGATGTCTTCCCCCACCGGTAACAGGTACAAAACCAAAATAAAACTTTTCCGGTCTCCCTTCCTTTACAAATGTAAAGGGACGCGCACGCGTGGCTGTCCGGCTGGCCATGAAAAGAGATTAATCCGCTGTAATGGAAAAAATTCATTAACGAAATGTGGCTACAGCGGTCGGTCTGTACGAGTGAAAAGGCAACATTGAACGCGGAAAACGGACATAAACGATTTGGTCACCATTCTGCCACGCATCTTTGCCTTATTTGTGAATAGGACTCAGCAAGACAAAACATCCCTCGTAATATATCAAATTTGGCATTATACAAGACTAATGATCTGTATTTTTTGTAACTACACTTTAGTCAAAAATATTTGTATAAAATATATGTTTTCAGCACGTTAAAGTATTAATGGCCTTCTAAATAAAGTTTTTCCAATGCTCACGACATAATGTTCAAAAATCAGATCGTTGCATATAAATTTTGGATTGGCTTTTGGATTCTACTATACTATCCGGTTTCTCGGGAAAAAGTCAGTTTGATTATATTATACAGATCGAAAAGAAAGCTTCTGGAATTCGTCCTACCAAATTTGTCGACCGCGGATATGAGCTAATGGATAATTTTCTTTTTTCCATTTCACGCTTGAAGTCTTTTATCTTCATTTTTATAGCACCTTTTTTTTAAGGGAACTACACCTTTTTCTCGTCGAATAGAGCTTATACGTCCCATTTTCTCGACCTCATTCTTGTCGCGCGAAGGGATCTCTCCTGCTCGTTTGGCGTTTGTCGCCGCCGCGCTGGAATCCTTACAAATGAAGCGATGAAGCGGCGTCCGCCACTGAAATTTCATTGCTATTTTTTAAAAGGATTTTCACGGTACAATATAATTGTGCTCGGTCCACCGCAATATTACGTTTTCCAAATAAATGTCCATTTAACTTATTTTTCATGAGAATAAATTTTATCACATTTCTACTCTCTAAAAATACCAGAAAAATTACATTTTTTATTGTTCAAATGAGTTTAGTTTTTAAAATATTTAGTTTTTAGAAACGATGAATTTCTTCCTCCTAGAGGAAGCTTTGTGTGATAGTAATGTTTTGAGTTGTTGTAAAAAATATGTTATAATTGTTTTCCGAGGTGTTAGGAATCAAAATAAATGGTTTTTGAAAAATGTCTGTATGGATACATATATGTGTGTGATCTCATTTTTTTGTGTGATGGCGGGTCAAAAATCCGTTTTTTGATTGGGTCGATGCGTTTTTGATTTATTCTGAATTTTCGATTTTCTCAAAATTTATTCTTGCTTTTTTTTAATGATAGGATCGAGGTAGTTTAATCGGATGGGTAGCATTCGAAAGAGAATTACAATACCTATATTTCCTAAAAAAAAAATTCTAGCTATCACGGTTCTTTTGTTAATAACAAAAACGGGTTTTTTTTTTAAAGTTTACAACTCCTAAATTAAACGGTCAATTTATTTGAGAAAAATTATGATAATGCAGAATATAAATACATATAAACTGTCAAAATTTGAATTCGTGTCCAACGATTACGGGAATTAAATGGTCTTGATTTTAGATAGTTCTCGGTCGAGTTCTTTCGGCAAAATGATTGGTCCATGAATTTCAGACATATTTGAGGTTAAAATTTTGTTGCCTTTTTTTCAAATTATAATTTCTCGAGAACGGCTCTGTGTACCTTAATCGGTTGGGTAGTATTCAAAAGAGAATAAAAATATTTTATATTTCGTGCTCAGCTCGGCCGTCACCCGAGCCCTGACGCATCCTCTTCATGATAACACTAGACGCTCGCGATGCTCTCGAGCAAGCATCGCGACGTTAGCTCATAGTGGTTAGAGCGCGGGACTACAAACTTCGGGTCCGTCGGTTCGCGTCCCGCTCATCGCATATTGCTTCCTCAAAGAGGAAGCTTTGTATTTTTTATGCAACGATGCACATTTAATTCATTTCTGTCTCCTTCCTACGTAACAATAGAAACAATAAATTAATTTGGAGGAAACTACGTGCCAATGACTTGGCAGCGGTTTTTTTAATGGCAGAAAAAGTTACATCCACAAATACAACATAATTTTTGTATTTTACAAAGTCGACAGAATGTTAAATATATTCTATTAAAATTTTCTACATTTTAGCACATAAACCCTATATTATATAAAATACAGAATTAAATTAAGTAATGAAACATTAAATGCATAATATTTTGTTGAGTTTAAAAACGATTACCGTTGAGAGGGAAGTTGACAGAAATCTCATCCTGATAAAATGTACCTAATGAGATCGTTAAGGAATATTAAATGTTAATAAGAGATCGAAATTATTATAATAAATGAATTAGAATGTTGTCGATAGTAATTGCTTTATTACACTAATATCGGACCGTCGGGAAATCCTCGAGCGTGCCAGCAGGAAAAAAGAAACTAACGTTTGTCGACAAGAGCCGTGAAAAATCTCGGGGCATCAACGGCTTCAAAGGAACAGAGTGCGCAATATTTCCCGCGAAATAGCCGCGTGCTTTAGACTTATCGACTTATCGAGGAGAGAGCCCATCCGATTGAATCTCGCGGAGAGCCTCGGCCGGCTCTATATCGCCGCGCGGAGAGCTGGAGCTCGGGGGCGAAAGACAATTTTTCCGAGAGCTACAAGACATCGCACTCCTTAACGCCTGTTTCGCCGGCGCGCGAGTCGCTCCTGCAGAATCCAGGTCGGCTGGCTCGATCCTCTCTTTCACATATACGTCGGCCTCGAGTGTAAAGAGCCGATAAGCTCCCTATCGGCCACCGGCTGTCCGGCTCCGCCTGCACTCGAGGAACGGCTCATTTCCGGTGCTGCCGGGAGAAGAAGCCAAGGACGACTCCTCCCGCGCAATCTGCCGTCGAGGGCATAGCCCAAACCCATCGCGATAATACCCCGGGCAAGAGCATTCACTCGGCCGCGCGTGTATGGCCTATTGGCAAGCAAATGGGCGCGCCCCGAGAGCCGTCTATTCTTGCGGCTCGAACCGCACGCGCTCGTCCGCTTCCTATACGTCGCTGCAGCTATTCTGCGAGCAGCATAGTAGCGTGTGACCTGCGTGCACAGCGAGTGCTCAGATCAGACGCGCCGCGGAGAGAATTAATTAAGACCAGCGCTCGGTGTGCTTGCACTTCGGGGACCATCGCCGCAGAGTACCGAAATGTAATGCTCGCGCTGTTTGGATGCCGTGTTTGCTTACCTTTGATTTGCCTTTGATGGGCCAATCACTAGTTGACGGCCGAAGGCCAGATCTCGCTTTAAAGTCGCCATCTACTGGAATATACCTATGTCTTCTCGAATTCAAAAAGCCTCTCAGAATATCAAATTTCTAAAAATCATCCTTTTTCTTTCCTGCGTATAGTTGATCTATAACTGCCTTACTTGCAATTAAAAAACTTTTTAATAGAGCAATTGAAATGAAATTGGCTGTCTTTCTTTTTCTATGCGAATACAGACATACAGACAGACGTTCGAGCGCGCCTACCGAAACTATTTCACTCAACTTTTTGCTGTGCGCAGCCTGGATAGCATCGGCAAGACTTAATTGCTCGACTTTTTCCACGCTGCGCTCTTCTAATTGCGCAATTTACGCCGCCGATAAGGCGCGTCCGGTGGCATTTCTAGCATCGTCGCCTGATGATTTCTTTGTCGTTGCGGCGTATAGTCATCCCACGCGGAATTCCTGCTGCGAGATGAACAGCTGCTTATCGTGGACGGATCAGTTGTTTCACTTAATTGTCCAGATGCACATTTTCGATTCCATGATTTAAGTTCTTTATTAATTTCGCCTACAGAAACAATAAAACTTAAATTTCATACTAAAGTTATATATATATTATTACCGAACAGCGAAAAATTTTAATCTTCAAGTTTATTAAAAATTCATGGCTTACAAACTAAAAATAGACGCGAACGAATATTGCAATTCACGGTAATTTAAACTATCTATACGATTCTCTTTGAAGTAAATAAAAGGTTCGTACGAATAGAATTTTTGAAAAAGCACTTCCATTCAAAATGGCATTGTCACGCTACATGAAAAATGTATCAGTAAGAGCGTAGTTTTTGAATTCAATGCCGTTTCATGCTTTATTTTTCGCGATTTCATTCTGATTTCGATATATATTCTTTTGACATCATAGAACGCGGGGGAGAGGCTGCAAGCGAAACGACCAGTCGACCGACCGCATAGCGCTGCGCGCGAACAAAACACCAGCGAATGCATTATGGCCCGGGCGAGTGGAAAAGCTATGCATAAATTGTCGCGGTTTACAAGTATATCCTGTGATTGCTTGCATTTTCCACGAGCTCGCCTGGACGTACATATATAGCTGCTGCCTTCGTCTCCTCGTTCATCGAATAGGTACTCGATTTTCCTTTTCGAGCTGCTGCAAAAATATTTTTATCAATCAGAGGAAGAATCCTTTTGCAATATACAAGCTTTTTTCATACGTTCGCACTCACTGAATACTGATAATATTTATAATAAATTAATAAAATAAAGTCAAAAAACTTTTTTAGCGACAAATTCTTTTTTAGATTCAAGAAAATAACATTTTTGTTGTTAATAATTTACATTAAATTCTTTGAAATGAAAATCCTCGTAAAATTAGAGTTTTATTCCACAACATATTTTTTTCATGTTTTAAGTTATTATTATTATAAAAAGAGAACGGGCAATATTGTAAAGGAAAATTACCCATACTTGACCAGCGCCTAATAGTGGCCACCAAATGATTCTCATTTCAGTTGATACATGGCGATCTCGATAGCTATGCTTATGTGTAAAATACTATTTTTATGAACCAATTTCGCGCCCGATATTATAATTACATACTTCACCAGATTACATTCGAATTTAGCATCACACAAAATTATAGTGTAAAAATTTCCGTGGACTATTTATTTTCCTACAATTGAATTAATATTTTTTTTTATTGAAAACAAATCAACAGACAACACTGAATATTGAAGCAATATTGCCTCAATGTTGCTTTGACATTTTTGCCATTTTCGCGAATATTCCTTTAAGATTAATCAATATGTATAGGCAACTTTGAGGCAGTATTGCTGCCAACCATGATTTTCGTTTTTCTATTGCAAGTTTTTTAATTCCAATTATTTATTTTAACATAGTCGCAATATTCCTATAATGCTATTTGTAATATGGCTGCAAGATTATACAATTATAGCAAAAGTTGATTTTTGTTTTTAAATTAAAAACGACACAATAACCAACTTTTGCTATTATTGTATAACCTTGCTAAAATAAATACTTCATACTAGAAAATTTGCAATGGAAAAATGGAAATCATGGTTAGTAGCAATATTGCCATCAATATTCAGTGTTATATGGGTCCCTTCTTGAAGTAATAAAACTTGTTAAAAGCAGATTTCAAAATTATTAACTGTTATGAATTCTATATAAAAAAGTTTATGTGGAGTTCCGATATCTTTATGATATGCAATGTCTTATGATAAGACATTTATTGCTATAATTACTATAAGTAATGTTTCCATTGAGTGTACATGTAAGCAATCAAATGAAACTGGATTGCAGTTGACCTGAAACTTGTGTTTGCATATCGGATGAAATTGTAGACCTCTATTTCAGCGCGTATCCCAACAAAGTCACCACGCCTATTTGAATCGCTATTCATTTCATCTAATCTGATATGACCCAGTTGTTTACACTATTGCATTCAAATTTCTGGTGCTACGCAAATTTAAAAAGATCAAGTAGTGGTATACCAGTTTATTATCAAACAGTATTCCAATATAATAATTTTTATTTAGAAAGATTGGAATTATATTTTGATAAGAAAGTTATTAGCAAAAAACGTACAATAAATCAATATTTTCATGGCCCTTGCAGTAAAATACTGCAATGACCTGTAAATTTAGTGAAAACACAAATGTTTTATTAGAATATATTCGTGAGTTTTACGAGCGATAGGAAAAATGCGAATCAATTTCCGACTGAAAGCATTGCAGCGGAAGGGCGTGTGGGTCGCCGGATCGAACGTATAGGATCAGGGAGCTTGGACGTGTATATAGTGCACAGAGCGCGAAAGTGCGATAGACGTTACATGCAAAGAAAGCTGCGTAAAACAGACGGGTACGCGATGCACGGCCCCAAGGCAGCAAACGTGGGTAGGATCGTTCTTTGCAGAAATTGAAAATGCCTGTAAAGTATTTGATAAATAAGTCCTCGCGCGCTTCGTGTGTGTATGTGTGTGTGTGTATATGTGGGTATGTGTGTATTCATTATATTTATTTACTTTGGCTTATTTGTTACCTTTTTCCCATTGCATGCGTTTTTTGCGGTTTATATATATTTACAAAGTCATAAAGACCCTGAATCGGGCGTCAAAATCCATTAGTAATATGCAAATTTGTTCACTTTACTTTTTAAAACTATTCCGCCGAAAAAAGTTATAAGAGTCAAGAGACGTATGTAGAAAATATCTTTGTGATATCTATTGTATCAGAACTATTTTCTCATATCAAGGTATTTTTACGGATTATTTTTCGGTAATTTTTTAATATATTTTAATAATCTTACGAATTTTATAGAACTAACAAGGAGAGGCTTAAACTGTAAGAGGTGCTTCTTCGTGACAAATAATGAGACATGTGTCTCGGGGTTTTTGTGACTGGACCTTTTTTCCCGAGACCCAAGCTATTTTATGTGTGAAATGAACAATTTTCGATACAAATGGGGTCTCTTTCTTTGGTTATAGCTTTTTGAATATCCCGTTATATGAATGTGCTAAAAATTTTATAAAAAGCTTTAATTTAAGCTGTTTCATTAAAAAATGTCAATTTTTAAAAAAGTTATAGACTATCAAATATTAAAGCTTTTTCTGCCAGCTTTTATAAAACTTTTAGCACATTCATATGACCGAATATTCAAAAAGCTATAACTAAAGAAAGAGACCCCATTTGTATCGAAAATTGTTCATTTTAGACATAAAATAGCTTGGGTCTCGGGAAAAAAGGACCATTCACAAAAACCCCTAGACACGTGTTTCATTATTTGTCACGAAGAAGTACCTCCTACAGTTTAAGCTAAATCCAGGACCCGCACCCCTGATCATGTCCTTATTGTTAGTGCCGAACTCGATGCAGCAATTATATGCGGAAATCAGACACGGTAGTTCCAAGTTAAATAATATGACGTTCGATTTTGTTTTGTACAAGTTTGTATGTTGAGTGTTTCTTTCGTACCTTATAAAAATGTTCAATATATACCCCATATAATAATACAAATCCAAATAAAAAACCTCTGTTAACTGCTTTAGCAGAATTGTTTCTCAAACAGAAAAGCATTACAATGATTTTTTTTTTAAATATAAATAAAATTTTTTAATAAAAATATTGAGAATGCGTATTCTTAAAAGTTAAATTATGAGCAAGCTGCAAATATACTTATGTATACATAAAAATAACATACTTTAATTATTTCATACAAATCTATTTTTTTTTTATTATTTTTACGAGTAGAAGGTTATACTATATCGCAAAAGCAGTTTCGATTTAGTATTTCCTGGTTAGTAACTAATTTGAATGGAAATAGAAAGAAAAGGTTTCTATCATGATTGTTAATGCTTTTTAATGAATCTTTGGACCTTTTCATAATAAACTGTCGGTTTTAATATAACCGGCATACGATTAGAAATTATTCTCTATGAATTCGAGGAATTTTCTTCTCTATCGAAGCAATTTGCATAAACGTAGTTAATGTAGTATTTCAAACTAGAATTTGGCGTCAATTTTACTGAGTGACCTATTGCGTATTTCCAAATAGCGATAATAATAACGTGCCTCAGCTTATAAAAAGAACATGGTAGCGCTAACGAGTCTGCGGAAACTCTAACAATTTCATATCGATCAAGCAAATAGTGCATGAATTATAATGCCCTCATTGTTATGCTAACGCCGCATAAACGTCACTATATTGAACGCTAATAATGTTCATGGGTTATATTTATTGATTTCAATAGAAAATTAATATTTATTTGATTTACTAATATTTAAAATATATATTATTTTTTTAAATTAAATATTATTAAAGAATTTAGTATGAAATTCTATTTTTAAATATATCATTTTAATTAAGTCAGTAATTAGTTTAAAGTAAGTTTTTATAATAATAAAAATAAATATTCACTTTTAATAATTTTATTATAACAGATAGTTATTGATATTTAAAAACTAATCGTCAATTCTGTATCAATTCATTCTCATCAAATGTTAAGGACTTAATTTGATTTATGAAAGTTTCATAATATCCAAAATTGAATTACACAGTTTTCTTTTTCATAACGTTTAAATAAAATATTATATGTATTAATTGAATGTGCTTTATCGAACGGTAATAAAGTGATTTAATGCACAGGTACTGGACGCCCAATAGCGGCCGTGACCAGCAGCAAGAGCAGCAGCAGCAGCAGCAGCAGCAGAGCCAGGCCCGCGACAGCAAGGCCGCGATAATCGACAGCATCGCCTCGTCGTACGCCAACATCCAGCGCAGGCCCGGGTCGTCCCAGGCGACAACGACAGCGGCGCCGACGAGCTCGCAGCCGACGCTACCTCCGCGGCCGCCGGACGTGAGGCAGCCGGCCCAGCTGGCCCTCCAGCCCTGGCCGCCGTACTACCAGGCGAGCCGGGCGAGCGCCGAAGCGCAGAAGGCCCACATCTTCGAGGACATCCAGAGGAAGATCGTGAGCAACGGCACGGCCGCGAGCGCCGCGGGGACGCGCAACTCGGCCGTCGCCGCCTGGAGGAACGTGACGGGCAACTCGATCGAGCACCACCGCAGATATCGGCCGAAGCACCACAGGCTCTACGCCAAGGGAAAGCGCCCGAGGACTCGTGAGTATCCCGTCTTTTCTCCATGAACATGCTCTCCCGCTAGTGCCGAATCACTTTCGCACGATACATTGCCTGCTGATGTGTTTCGCCGATGCCCCAAGCAACATTCCACCAGCCGAAAGTAGTTTTCATAATTCCACCGGGGTATTTGCTATTAATTTGAAATATTGCACGTGACCGCTGAGCTAAATCGATTCGGGGAGAATTCCGAAATGCCGCAAAATCGTATTTCATTGGCGCGTGGGCTGTAAGGGCAGAGCTCGGCTGGAAGATCGAATTTCAATTCAAGTTCCCGAGTCGCCCTAAAAAAGCAGATCCTCCTCTCCCGCTTCCCGCCGCGCGCGAATCACGTATCTCATCTTCGAGAAGCGGCGAACTTGACACGCCGTTAAACTCTCCCTTCCCGCACGCGCAAGCCACGCACGGCCGCCCTTCGAAAATCCATTCGTTTTCGCAACAACAAAAAAGAGAGAGAGAGAGAGAGAGAGAGAGAGAGACAGAGGGAGCTCGGGAGGAGAAGATAAAAGAGCCCCCGCAGCTCGTGTTTTTCTCCACGGTAACAAAGCAACGCGATATTCCGGCTAAACGAGAGGGGCGTACACGTGTATGTGGCCTTTTCCGCGAAAAATGCTTTACGCGTCGCTTTTAATCGACGGGAACGCTCGCGCTCTTTCTTCCCCTCCCCGTGCAGGCTGCTGCGCGCTCTCGAAAAGGGAAACGAACCGGCAAAGCGGTAGCGCGCGCAGGAGGCGGAAATTTTCTATAATGATGTGCGCACATGGGGCGTAGCTCGCCTGGAGCGGCTGAAAGTGAGCAGCCGTCCCCTTTAAGCCCTGCGGACTTTTCCAGCTTCTCGCCAACACGCAATTCATCGAGCGCCGACTAACGATTTCTTGCGCTTTTCATCTTTTTCGACTATTTTCCCCTCCAGCTTTCACTGCCGCGCGTGCACTTGTGCACGAGGTTACGCGTAGCTCGGTACGCGCGCCTCGATAACCGCCGTACCTAATAGTACTTCTCGACCGTCCGCTCGCTGATTCGCTTACGCGTCAGGAGCATGTAGCTCTCCTCCTCTCAGTTTTTTTTTTATTTATAGAAGTTAACCTCCGGGATAAGCCCCTTCAATAGCCATATTTCACGCACGACGGATCAAAGCGACTTTATACTTTGGCCGCCTCTCCTCTCTCATTCGCTTGTCTCCCACGTTCTCTCCTGCTCTCTTTTTATGTCTTTATCTCTCTGCTTTTCGTGCACCACTTCGTCTTCCCCTTCGCCGTCCCTTTTGCCAAGTCCCTTCAAAGATGCAAAGCTGGCGTCTTTTCTCAAAAGCCATCAAAATGCTCGATATTGGACGGTAAATCACCGGAACATGGATTTTCTTGTAAGCCAATGAAGTGACGATAAAATGTATATAGATATGGCAGCGCTAACAATGAGCTTGTCCACGCGAAATTGCTCTTCGCGGGTGCTGATAGATACTAAATTACTCGCTTCGATTCGCATTTAAACGCAATTATTTCGAAATTTATTCAAATAATTTAAAGTTATCCTCATCTTCGAACTTGAGCAATAAAGTGCGGAATCATATTGACTCGAAGAGCTTAATCTTATTCGTCTGTCTTGCTATAGATTGGTCCTATACGTAGGTTTGCGCATTAGCGTCCCAGCGAATCGTCCATCGATCCTTTCCTTCTTCAATTTTTCCCTTCGAACCGCGTCAGCTCAGCGTCTCGACGTCCGCAATAGTCTTACCCTCCGCTCGGCCCCCCCGACTACCCTCGCGGGATCGGCAAAGGAGATTGCGGTTATATTCGCGCGCGTTCGCAGGAGCAAGAAGGAGCGAAAGAAGTAGAGAGAGAGAGAGAGAGATGGGAGCCGCCGGCGCAAGAACACTGTGTGAGGAGAACGGCGCCGAGGACGATTCCGGAGCGAGCGAAAGTGAGTGTGCGAATCGGATGCGAGGGACGCGGGGGTGGATAGAGGGCGTGATTCACATCGCAGACGCGCGCCGGGAGAGGATAAGGAATGCGACGCCGAAGGAGAGAGCGCGAGAGATGGGCTACCTGCTGTACCTCTGGGAGATCTACGGTCGTAGCCCCCGCGTACCAGGTGCGGCTTTATTTATTTGCGATGCGCGCACACGTGGAGGAGCTGCTTGAAACGGAATATTTGAGGCTCTGCATAAGTTATGGCCCGCTTCGATCTCTGCTGTAATTCCTTTCCCTCGCAAATTACAGCCACGCAAGCTCTTTAGCAGTCTTTGCGCTCTTTTTCTCTCATACGTAACAATATCGAGAAAAGTTCTTTTCGCACTTATTCATGCTGGCAGTGTCTACTTTCCTAATAAATAACCCATACCCCTTCTTCTTACTATATACTCTTTCTTGATTAGAAATTTTGAACAAGTGGTCTTTTCGCAAAAAAATGTTAAATGTTTGAAAAGGAAGACAAAAAAAAATGTAAAACTAAACTTTGTTTGAAAAAAGAGGTTTGATGCGAAAAGCTAAGGGATGGAAATAAGCTGGTAAAAGAAAGTGAGAAGACGCTTTCGCGGCTCCGCGCCCCCGTAAACGCATAAAGGTGTGCATATACATAACGCCGGTGGGCGTCTCTCGTTTTGTTGCAGGGCCGCCAAGGGACTGCAAGGTCGGCGACTGGGGCGCCTGGAGCGCGTGCAGCCGCAGCTGCGGGGTCGGCGAGACCCAGAGGACGCGGCGCGTCCTGATAAAGCCGCGCCGGGGCGGCCAGCCCTGTCCGCCCCTGAAGGAGACCAAGTGGTGCGGCAGCGTGAGCCCCTGCCCAGACGGCGCCGCCGGCAAGCTGGACTCTTATCGCTGGTAGTCGACGATTGACGAGGCTCCCGCCGGCCATGCGAACGACCGCCCAGACGACCTAGACGACGCGGCGCGGCGATGATGCTCGCTGCAGACGGGGCCGAGCCGCCCCTGTCAGAAGAAAAGGCGAATCACCTCCCGGGAACGCGCCGCCGCCGCCGCCGCCGCCGCCGCCGGACAATCTGCAGACCCTGCTAATTCGCCGCTGCAAATCTCACTGTCGATCTAGGACCTGTCCCCTTATTTCCTCACTCCGTGGAGATTCGCCAAATTTCATTAACTCACCGAGTATCTACCCCCGACTTCCTATGCCATTTTCTTCGGAAATATATTTTGTAACGACCTCAAACGACATTTACTTATACGACGGAACTTTATAATCGCTGAAAAATTAACAACCCTTGAACAAAAACCGATAGCTCACCGAATGCAGCTTAAGTCTTGACAGTAGACTGGAGATAAGCAGCTTTCGTTCGCACTGAAATAGAAAATAAATCAAAGTCTTGAAGTGCTCGTATTAATAGTTTGCTCTTGTTTCAACGAAATTGTTATTTCCATCCGCCAGATACTTCGATTATACGCGCATGTAGTATCAACTTTTGCAGAAAAGTCCTTGTCTTATTTAGCATTTTAAAGCTTTCGAGAGGCTTCTTTCTGCTCAACAACAATATTACAATAGTATGTACATAAATTTGCGGAGCGACAATTCGCTAAAAATTATATATTATATATATATATATATATATATATCATATACATTAAGACATAAATGAAATTATACAATTTGTTTGCTGTGTTAAAATTTATTATACAAATTTACATTTAGATTCGGAGATTACAATATTGTTTGAGAAAGAGAGTACGCAGCGGCAAGCTTCAATATCAGATTTTGTTAGCAGTATTTGTATACTACTTATAGCGGAAGGAAGTAACCTATCTTTCGTAATATTTTAATTAACTATTCTTTTGGAATTATACGGATGACATGATTTCATAGCCGTATTTGCAACTATCTTATGAAACAGACATATCATGATTTATAGTAGAAAAGTGAAAAATTCAAAGACTCGGAGATGTTTATATACAAAGTTTTGTAAGTAAAGCCGTCTATTAAAGAGCTATACAGTAGTAAAAAATGGGAGTAAAATAAGCGTTTCACTTGAAAAATTTTCATGTACGAATTTGAAATTTAGCCATTAATTGTAAATCTTATATAAGGTAATATACAAGTATACTTTGTTAGTTTAACCTTGAACTGCCAGTACTGCCTTCAAAGATAATAAATTTTTCGGAAAATGAGACGTGAGCCAAAACAAAGTATAAGTATGAAAAGAAAAACCGAGAGGTTGCATTTATTTAGCGAGAGCACGTGTGAGATAAAGTGCGTTGCGCGACGGACAGTCGTAAAATCTATTTCAAAGAAGGAACGAGAGCTGCCCATCTCCGAGAGGGCGAGAGGGAGTGAGAGCTTGCTAGACGAGCGGAATCACGCGCCACTGCAAAGCGCGTCTCCTTCCCCGCGCTGCGACGCGCAATTATCAAAGCCCGGCACGTCCTCGAGATCTATCGGCGCGCGCCTGCTCCTGGTATGGGGGAAAAAAGGAACGACGCGAGAAGAAATGTGGCTGAGGGTAGCGCGCGGAAAAAGTACGCGTCGCGCCGGCCGAAAGCGCGAGCGATTCTACTTGGAGGCGACTACGTGCTTTCTGCTCCTTTCAAATCAGGCGGGCTTTGTTTTCAACCGACATGCATAACAATTTATTCGTAAAAAATTCCCGCTTCGTTAAAATCAAACGAACATACATTTCACTAGTTGTATGAAGAGTTTTCGCTGTCGAAGCGACTGGCTTCTGCGCTTCCCGCACCCTTCCAAGCAGGGAATCGGGATTCCGTTCGACCCGGCGATTCTCGTCGCGCCTTTCGCCTCCTCGGCCGCTCTCTCGTGGGCGCTTCTTTCTTCTCGCGTCACGTGCGCACTCCGCGCCGGCGAGAGGCAGAGTGAATGCGACGCAAACGAAGGGCACTTTGCTCGGCTCGCGCTGCATACACTCGGACGCGAATCGCGCGCGTGCATACGTATATATATATACACCGGACAGCCTCGCCACAGCCCCTTTCTCGCCTTTTTCAACAAAAGAGCATGTCGCCCACCCGCACGATCGTTGTCGCGAGAATTTTCCTTTCTCTTCTCTTCTTAACGTTCTGTCACTTCCATTCGACATCGTTAGAGAATTATAATTTTTCAAAAAGCTTCACTCTCCTGCTTATCTCTAAACATTTTAAAGTGATAAGTCGCTGTGTAATGCAAGTCCGTTTACATTGCAGAACTCGAGCACAACGGAAAAAAAAACATTTATTGAGCTAAGTCTTCTAAAGATGTTTCAATTTTATATTTCACATTTTGCGAGATTTTTACAAAAATTTAATCACATTTACAATCAGTAAACCGATTTATTCGTTATAGCCATCAAATGTCGTCTAATATGTAAATTAAACATTATGCGTATAATGAAAAAATTCTTCTCTACATGCATTAACTTTCAGATATCCGTGTAATTTTAACAAAAAAACCTCCTTTTTATTAAAAATTCAGCACATTTGATATCTATATTTGAATTAATACAGAGGTATAATTAATATATATTATTTCAAAAGCATGAACCATCTTAAAACTGAATGATTCGAGCGAAAGAATTTATAGCTAATTATAAACTTATTTGATATGACCTTTCTTCGATTAAAACTTTCTCATGAAAAATAAGCCCACAGTCAATTGTAAGAAAAGTCGATTAATTACTTATTTCATTAAGCACAAGGAAAAAATATTATATTTAATGAAAAAAACCTTTTTCCTGAAAAGACAACTTTTATCATTAATATTGTAGTAAAGTATATTTGCAATATTTACCAAAGATGTAATTGTAAGTGTAAAAATCGTATTATAATTAATTTTAAAAAGCCATAGCGTCATTAAGTCTTTTTATAAATATAATGTTCACTCTTTCTTGATTAGCGAATATTAAAAAAACGCATACATGATGTCCTAGTTACGTTCAAACCAAAGTGGATAAAAGATTTTTTCGATATTTAAGTTTTATCTATAAGTCGACGGAAAAAACTGAAATGTAAAAAACTTGTACATTTTTTACGAAAGAAAAAAATATCATCCCTAAGTCTTAGACCTTTAGTGTTTCGAATGACTCACGCGGCATAAACAAGTTTAAAAGATCTAACAATGCGAGTCTTGTCCGACTTGAATTTCTCAAAGAAAATCGGTAATACACAATGGCTGAATTAACGGGCCCTCGAGCACTTACATCTTCACCATAAATGGACAATCCAATTATAAGAGAATGTATTTCGACGTGTAAACTTGCGATAAGCGTTGTTTTATGTAAGTGTAAAAGATAAATCGTAAGATGGATTGATGTCAATGAAAAACTCACGTCGTAAGCACAGCATTAAAAAAAATTTTTGAGATATAAGGAAACAAACATTTTTCGGAATTTAAGAAGACATCTTTTCTTCCCGAGATGCTTGGAAATTTTTACAGAAATACAAAATTAACAAATAAAAAAGTTAATAAAGTTGAAAACCATTTAACAGATGATATATCTTCACATACATCTTAGGTGAGTGTATTATACTTTAGGAAATATTTTAACAGTAAACAATAATTAAATCACTAACGCTTAATCGTAATTCGTTTTCGATAGATATTGTATAACCAACAGCTAAGGAAAGAGGGAACGGCTTGGTTTTTCCAACTTCGATAACTATTCATAGAAAATATATGCATATTTATTCTCTTCTTAAAAATATACTTTAAAAATTTATCTACATACAGAATACTAAAATGGTTGCCTTTTTATTAACCGAAAGTAATGTTTTGATTTAGATTGTATAAGTGTAGTACAAAGACTATTCGAGGACGATTATTATATCGAATTTATTGAATTTTAATTTTGCATTCGTTAAAATTATTAATTTCGTTTTTATTACTTTGCTTCGCTAACTAATGTACTTACAAAGTTAGGCAATTTTTTAAGTACAAAATCGATTTTGCAGCGTTGTAAATAATCCAAACGTTAAATACACGAAGATAAACGTTAAATATAAACGAAAAAATGAAGATAAAAGATTTGAAATTTTTCAATTGTAAAAAAATTATACCGGAGAAATTGTATTGTTTTCTTACTATTATCCTAGTTTATGTTAAATCCAAATCAATAATAAATAACTTCTTATCTTTTTGAATTTGGTTAATAAACTCTTTTAAATAACATAAATTTCTACTAAGGTACTGAGAGTATCGAAAAAACTTACATGGGAAAACGTACATTTATTGTAACACATGTTGTGAAGAACAAGCCGTTGTAATCTTAACAAATGATCTAGAAGTAAGATTTTGTAAATTAGACGCTTTTTATTTGCAAAAAATAACAGAATGAATATCAAACGCGATTTACCAAAGAAGTTAAATTAAAAAGATGGGCAACTGTATGTGTTAACTGGAATAAATTTGAAAATATGACGTTGAGCCAAGCAGAAAAAACTGAAAAACCCTTGACGTGTTGACGTACTGTGTTATATACAATAGAACGTAGCTCTTCGACTGATCGTAAATACAGAGAATGTTGACGAAAGGTGGTGAGGACAGCAATGATGATGATGAAGTATGTACAAGACACCGTGCATTCTAGCTTTTAAGATTCTAGCTAATAGGTATAGAAATAAGCAGCAACGTGTAGTGGTGTATAACACATAAGTTTATATTACATAATAAAATCTGTCGAAAAAATCTAACTTAGTTATTTATAAACTAAATAATTCCAAAAGTCTACCTCTTATATATTTCTTTTAGCTGTAGGGGAGATCCGGGCAAGACGGTATGCCCGGGCAAGACGAAACACCTAATTTTCTTGGATATTATAATAGATGACACTAAAACAATAGTTGATAGAAAAGAACATTTTTGACTATAGGTATGCTAGTATGATTTGGGTGCCCGCGCTGATCAGGTTCAATAACATAGGTGAAATTAATTTTCAACGTCGATTCTTACGATTTCACCAACGTAAGTAAACGTCTTTACTTTGGCTTTCAGATGTGCGACTTACTTCAAACTATGTAGGGGTACTACGTATCTTATTTATATTTAAAGAAGTTGTCATTATAATTGATTTATTCATTGCATTAGATAATTATTTTGAACAAATTTTAAAAATTATTAGTGCCGGGCGAGATGGCACGGGCAAAACGACACTATAAAAATACGAGGAAAGCTGATCGTGGTAGTTGCATCGCCAAGAATTACTTGTAACGGCGACAGAGATAAACCATGCGAGGAATGACTTCAGAATAAATAAAAGTGGTGTTTCATCTTGCCCGGCTGATTTTTCGAGCCGACAAAAAATACCTTCGTTTTTCTCGATATGCAGAATTTTATTATTATATTTGTGTTATTATAAATCCTTGAAGAATATGTATATCATTTTTAAATATCTTCTTTTTTATTTATTGTTTATTAACGTTTTTCTTTAGGTGTGCCGTCTTGCCCGGGCTTCCCCTACATTTTCAATACAAAAATTCAAATTGTTTAAAAATGTTTAATACATTTTGAATACAAATGTTCAAAATTGTTTAAAACTGTTTAATATTACTCATAACTGTTCGAAACTGTTCAAAACTGTTTAGAACTGTTTAGAACTGTTTTAAACGTCCAAAAATGTATACTTTTAAACAGTTTTAAACAGATTTGAACAGTGACGAATTGTTTTAAACCGTTTTGAGCAAATTAAAATTCCACTATAGGGCAGAGCACATGTTTGCCAACCTCGTCTTCGGCTCGGGTGCCAATTTACACATGCTCTGGACTAGCAAACTCTTTGCGTCCGTGGTTGCGTCATATACTATTTCACCAAACCTGGGCCGAAAATGCAACATAAGTGTTTTTAAGCCGGGAGCGAAAGTAGTACTTTCGGGCAGGGTATGATAAAAATTTAATTTACTTTAAAAATTCATAGAACATTTTTTGCTTCTTCCTAGAGGAAGCTTTGTAATAGTAAAATTTTAAGTTTCGTTAAATCAGGCGTGTTCAGGCTTGACCTTTGCACAACTTGATAGGAAAAATAGTAGACAAACTCCGCTTATGCTGGAATCACCTACTTTGCACACTCGTATCGTAATATACTATTTCAAAAAAGTACTGAAGAATTTCCTGGAGGATTTTGTGAAAATACATCTATAGGATTTTCTAAAAAAATTCTTATAAGATTTCCTGCAGGATTGTCTACAGAATTCTCTATAAGATTCCTACAGAATTTCCTATATAGAATTCCTACAATACTTCCTACAGAATTTTCTACAGGATTTTTTCATTTCAACATAGAAAGTATAAATAACTTTATTGTAGTTATATTTCAATGTTTATTTTCAGTTTATCTAACCCCAAATGAAAAGAAATCATTGTTGTATACACAAATAATAATACATATTTATTAACAATTCTTATTAATCATTAATAAATTACAATTATTGTAAAGACTCTCGGCGCCGGTTGATGCATAAACATCAAATTCGAAATTTGAATTTCGTGCCTAAGCGCCGTCAGCCAGAGCCTAGTTCTCGCGCCGGAGCTAGGTGGCGCATTCCCGTACCTTCCGGACGCAAGTTGGCCGGCTTGAGGAGATATATAGTTAGTTGAGAGTTACCGACTACTCGAGCGACCTTTTTCATCCAAACTTCTCGTCTCCTATATGGTATCGATACCAGGGGTCTCGATACCAGAATCACAATAGTTCTTTACAAACAAACACGACGGATCGCAATATACCTTATTTAATGGTGATGCGATACCCATGCTTTTACTCAAAATTGGGATCTCGTTTTTCTCATTCAATTTTTAATTTTAAGAAAAAAACTCTGATACGTTGTAGTTCTTTATTAAACTTAAAACGTGTCAGAGTATTTTTGAAAAAATTTAAAATTGAAGGAGAAAAACGGGAACCCAATTTTGACTATATCACATCACCTTAATTTGCTTGTGTAAAATTCAATTGTCGTTAATGGACACGTACACAAGAATATTTCTGTATTGATAACATATTATGGCCGAATCCATCTCACATCAGGTGGACCTCGAATTCCTATGACACCGATCATTTTGGAATTAAAGGATTCATTTTTGACAAATTTATATTAACATACCATTGAACTCTTTAAATGGTAAATTGTTTCTCATCGCACTCTTCAAAAATTGTAAATCACAATAGTGGATTGTTGCAGTGTAAACTAGGCGAAGCCGAAAATTAGACTCAATGGTATCGATACATTAAAGTTACCAGCATTATCGATTATTTTCTGTGTTTCTTCTACATCAATCCAGCCTGCATTTTCAATTATGAAACTCTGAGTCGGATTGTGTGATATCCAGCCTTTTCTGAGAGTGGTTAAGCCAACATTTTTGCACTTGTCTATCTCAACGGTACCCATATAACATCGGATCTTGTAGCAGGATTGCACCAATGTTGCTTTACCAGATTCACCACATTCACGAATATTCCAGCAGTATTACTTTCAAGGGAAGCAACGTTGGAGCAATATTGCCACAAACCATGATT
>JAPYZP010001715.1:0-20469 GCA_030522985.1 Torymus sinensis | reverse complement strand
AAATTTACGTAAGTATATATACAGAGGTGTTTTATTTTTGGCGAGGCATATAGTTCTTTCTCTTTTGTGGAGATTAACAAAAGTCAAATTGATTACGGCTTGCCAAATGAATTTCAACGAATGTTTATATTTGTTTTATATAAGTTGAAAATCGCAAAGAATACTTTAAAAATTAACTCGAATGTTTATACACGCAGGCGAGACTCGCGCTGTGCGCCTTATGCCGAGAACATTTGCAAGTCTATATAGGATCCGCAGATTGCGATCGGCGACTGGCCTTAATTGGCCGAGTCTCGCAGCCGCGCTAGTTCGCCACAACTTAACCCCGCGGTAAGTAAAGCTGCGCGCATCTCTTCGCATTCCTCGCGGTCCTTCCCTGTCCTATGGTTCAGTGCTCGTAAATCATATTATGTACGCGGCGATTTTGACATTCGAAGAGAAAAGCAATATTGTGGGGGGAGCGGGGACATTTGCGTTCATTCGGCATTCAAGGCGTTCGATGGCTCACGAGGCTGTAAGTCTTGAAGGACAATTGTTGGCGAATTAATATATCATCGGGTGGTCGCAAAGTAACTTCACCGCGGCGCGCGGCGATACATTTTAATCGCGCGCTGCTAAACCGGAAGATGTTTCCTGGTGCTTTAATGGAAGATGCATGTGCTAGCCTTTATGAAAATTTCATCGCGCGCGATAAGGAGTTTATCAATGGCACACGTTGCGGAATAACATTATAATATGTTGTTAAACAAATTGTTCTAGATTGGACGGAGCTGTGAATGAAGTTACTTTACGCCAAATAGTATGTGTGTATAAATATATATAAGGAATGTTGGAAAACTTTGTAGTAACGTGATAATGTTGGAAATCTTTGGTTTACAATTATAATAATGAAAATAGTTATAATATATATTTATTTTTCCAACATTTTAGACAGACGTGGAAGGCTCTTTAAATCATCTTGGTAAAAATTGAGAACTGAGAAACTTTAATATAATAAAACTTATATAGTATATCATAATCAAATGGAAATGGACATATTATAAGATTTCAATAAAAATAATAATAAAATTCAATTAAATATGCAGAATAATTATTCATCCTTCGGCGGTATTAAAATGCGTTTGCGAATCAGCTAGAAACTCGAGAGTCAAGAACCTCGCGAGCGGTAATAAATACGCGGCGCAAAAACGCAAAATAAACAAATCGAGCACAGGAGGAAAGCCATCCACGTCTGCGCGTATCCTCATTATAACTAAACGCATAGCGCGCGATAAATAAGTGAAAACGTCGGGCTTATCGGCGCCGCGAGCGCGCGCACGGCCAACTTACCTGATCGTGACGGCGAGAAGGACGATGATGACGCCGACGAGGATCATGGCGATCAGGACGCCGCATATCATGTAGACGCTGTCCACCGGCGCATCTGCAACACACAGACGCGAAAGCAACTCTGTTAGTTAAATTTCTTTTTTATTCTCTCTCTCTTCGGGTATATATACAAGTTGGTTCGCGGCGCACCGCGGGGGAAATCGCGGCGCGCCAAACTGGTTTTTCAGGAAAGCGTCGATTATATAGAATTTCGAGATTTTTTGCGCGATGCGCGCGAGAAGTGGATTTTTTACGAAAATGGGTCGCGGACGGCGGAGAATACAGTTTTCTCATGCAAATGAAAATGGTATGTATGCGTGTTTGTAGCTGACGGGGGTTCGTGGAAAAATGATCGATGTATATCCTTGTGCGCGCATTATTAGTTTTCGTAAAAGAGTGGCTGAGAGGTGCACATTACGAAGTCGATGGGTACTTTTGCGAGCGAGTGTACTACTTGCGGTGACCTGTAAACCTGAGTACGATCCTGCAAATGTCTGTAATAAACTAGATCCAAGAATAACAACACTGCATTTCAATGAAACAGAGTATTGATTATTTCTAATGTCATTATTTTACACTAAAATTTCAAGAATTTCAGTACACTTTTTTAAAATATATTATTGTGGCAACTCGCCCCCTAAAAAAATATAAAAGTACATGAAAAATCGTTCCGAATAATGTTATTTCTCAATAGAAAAATTCGGATATTTGCGTTAATCAATGTTCACATATAGACAGCAAACTCTCGCTCATCAAACAGTACAGTAATATACTGCGGTCATCTCGTGTGGGCATTTGCATCGAACGCGCGCACACACACACACGCACAGCCTTGCTTGATAAAAGCATAGAAAAAAAGAAATGGTACACGCAGAAGCTTGAAAAGTCAAGCGATGACAAGATAAACTGTATATATCAAAGAACGGACTTTCCCGAAAAAGTGCCGCATATCGCTCGCCGAATATATATACAAATAACCGCTGCCTTCAATTGTAAATTGGCGCCGATACTCGCGGGCATTAATCACGCACCCTGACGGTCTATAGCATAATCTACCACACGGCAGCACGCGCCTCTCTCGATACCCATCGCCGCACGTTCTTACGAAATTTTCGCGCAGCAGCAGCTGCAGCAACAGCACGTAGCTCATTCGCGAAAAGCGTCATTGTTTCTCTCCTCCTTATTATGCGCACTCGCGTATGTAATGCGCTGAAAGCTAGAGATGACTATAATTATTATTATTATTGTTATTATAATCCTCTCGTCTCGCAGCTCTCCAGCATCTGGCATATTTGCATTTCACGTGCGCGAGGCGCACAAAGCGCGCATAGATCGGTGTAAGCGTGCGTGTGTGTATGTAGCCGATCACGCGAGAGAAGCGTGAAGCCCCGTGCATCGGGGGGCCTGACGTCATCGGCGTCTCGCGCGCGAGCGCGGAATTTTATAGGCCGGCCGCGCGCGAGCGAAAGAGCGAGTGAGAGAAAAAGTTTTTCATTCGACTCTGGCTAACGACGCGCGCTGCGGATCAAAGACGAGGTTTATGCCTCGCTGCGGGGTTTCCTGTCTATACATATATATAGAGGAGAGTCGCGATACAGGCGGGTCACGTGTTTTTGGAGCGAAATAATCGGTACTGTACATTTCGCTTCTCAAACTTTGTAGGGACTCGACGGTTCGGACTTCCATCAGCTGCTTCATAACGAAACTTTTGCTTTCGCTGTATATATACCTATACAGTACGACGGAAAGGACGTCCGCGATACTTTGGGAAGTCAAGGAAAAAAAAGTAAGCCAATGTGGCACACGGCGCGCATTATGAAAGCGAGCGCCATCACCCACACTTGCGTGGCCCGAGATGGAAACCCGTGACGTCAATGTGCGCGCCGCAGGAATTGCCCGAATTTCGCGAACCGCGCAGTGAAACTTCCTCGTTGTTGTACTTACACGCGAGACGCTGGGCTTTTGCCACTGGTGTATTACGTACTCGCGTCGGTTGTGGGCTTCTTAAGGAGGAAGTGGGCCAAAGGAACTCGATAATTTCGCAGCGCGCGATAAGAAAAGAAACTACGCGGGCATGAGGCTAATGCGTGTACCTTAATATAGGGGGAAGGAAGCAAGTGCGCGCGATCTTTTTTTTCCTCATCAGTTCTTGCTTTACGATCTGCTGCCGTTATGGCTTCTCCGTTTTGAATAATCCGAGCTTTTTTATGTTGTGTGTGCGTGTGTGTGTGTGCGTTCGTATATGCTCGAGTGGTGAGAATGCTGGTGAGGACAATTATGCCGGTAAAACATAATTGTGAGCGCGAATCTCTATATTACTGGGTTGATCGAACACGAACAAACTCACTTATAATCCAGACAATTCAACCATTTGACAACCCATCTGACCCGAATTCTATATAGCCACCGTAGTGGCCGTGTTACTCCACGACTTCTAGAAAGCCGGTAAACTTACCTAGCCGACAGAGGAAAAAAAAACAGCCACTTTCATTGCCAAACTTCGGCCGCGTTTCCACGTATAGTCTCTCTCTCTTTTTCTTATATATACGTGTATACAGCGGCAGTTCACTTTCATTGCGCGCAAGCGCGAATCTTGGTCTTGACACGCACGCACACACACACACAAGTGTATGAGTTAAGCGCCGGCGCGTCCGTGTCCTACATAGCTGCGAGCGCGCGTCGACGCCGGGCCAAAGTGAGCGGCTGCGGCGCCTCGCGCAAGAAAGTTCTGCGGGTCGTGTGTCGTAAGGTTGTGACGATCTCTACGCGGAAGATTTTTTTTTTTTTTTTTTTTTTTTTGCATCGCGATTGTGTGCGAGCAATGTTCTTAGAATGAGGATAATTTCAAAGAGAGGTTCTCGAAAGCCGTATTCTCCGTTTCGAAAGGATTGAAAAGGAGACGAGAGTTTACTTGGAATTCATGGATACCGGTGTGTGTTTGCGCGCGAATCGTTATAGAATAGTTATGAAATAAGGAGGAAAATGAATTCTGGGATGTCCAGTGGATGCGGTTTGTTTTGTTTTGTTTTTTATCTCTTTTTTTGTTTTTGCTGCGCCCACATAAGCGCGCGCACGTGATATAGGAACGCAGATTGTTTGAAATTCATAATTCATATGAATCACACACGATGCGACGCTCTTTTCCTTGTTTACTCGAACCTCTCTCTCCCTCTTAAGTGTCAGTAGGATAATCCAAGTTTACCTGTTGATCTTATTACGAATGCGTATCGGTTACGTGAACGCATCGCGTCGGGACGTTGTGTTTTTGTTATATCCCAGCGACCGGGAAAAGAAACGAAAATTCCGCAAGCTCCAGTTAGCCGCGCGCCGATCGCAGTTGTTTTGTACAGGGCGAGCCGCAACGAGAAAGAAAAAGAAGAATAAACCGGCGATAAAGTTGACTAGCGCACCCTCCCACCGAGCAACGGACGTCAGGAGGCTGTTGGTCGAATATTGTCGATATTACGGCGGGCGCTTTCACCGGGCCGGCGATTGAGTCACAATAGCGCTTTATATAAAGCTCTTTGGAGCTGCCGGCTTCTTCCGCGAAAATTGCGCATCGGCCCGGGCGGCGGGCTCTTGACGTCAGGCGGATCGAGAGACCAGCGTAATACCTCTCACCCGCGCGAACAAGTCTGAGCGATGGCGTTAGATAATATAATTGGTAGAAACTGGCTCGATCGGCTCGTGACATACGCGCGCGCGTCACGCAAATTTAAATAGAGCGCGCGCGAAATTAAATTCAATCAATCGACGATGCCCAGCAGCAGCCGGGCTGTGCTTTTTTTCAAAAGTCATTCATCATCGCCTAGTTAAAAGGCATTAGCGACGCTTTTCATTGGAATTAACGGCCAATTGAGTCGGAGCCGAAAGTCAAGCGAGTTCAAAAGCGTCAGAGAGAAAGAGAGAGGGATATATAGGGTCAATCGGGTATATGGAGCTTGCATGCGCGCGCGGCCATATAAAAAAAAGGAAAAATTGATCGCGGACGTGCGTATGTGGATCAAGCTAGCCTCTCTTTCTCTCTTCCTAGGATTCTTCGTGTACCTATATATATTTATAGGGTACCGTTAGAGTTTCGTATAGCTTTCATCTCGAAATAATCTCGCTCGCTCGCTCGCTCTTCTTTTTTTTTTTTTGCCTCAACGCGCTACACTGATTACAATCGAGCGAGCGGATTAGCTCGGTCGAGCGTCGAAGAGCGTAATTTTATCGCGCTGTATTTTTTCAATTATATTCTTAGACGACATTGACGCTAGCCCGTTTCTGATTTGCGTCTATGTGTATACCCTACACACGATGATACCTTTGCTCACAAAACAATAATACAGCCCATACGGTGAAAATACAATGGTATAGGTGTAAGTTTTTGTTATACGCTTGATAGGTGTTACGAGAGTGTGTAAGTGTGTGTAAGTGTGTGTGTGTGTGTGTGAGTGTGTAGGCAACGTCTGAAAGTAGCTCAATGATTTATTGAGGTGAAATTAACTGGCGATTAGATGTACGAGGGATCTAAATTTTCAATGATTTCGCTTAAGCATGGATAAGTAAAATATTGGAAAAAAAAGGTTGCCAGGATTTATCTATTCAGGTACGAGATCCGGAATGAAAGATATCCGATAAAGTTCTATAGGATTACATTATAATTAAACACTAAGCAGCTATCGAGAGACACGTTTTATGATAAGCAGATTCTTGACTTTCAAATACTTTTTTTTCAATCAGCTTACCCCCTACATAACCGTCACTTATCTGTCCTCTCTCTCTCTCTCCCAATCTAATTGAGCAAATCGTCAGCGTAATTCACAGTAATTGCCAGATAGCCATCACCTTCCAATTGTTACAAGTACCATTCTTCCGATCCATCCAGATACCGCCTTTGCAGCGACGTCCACGAATTCCGAAAGTCCCAATAATCGCCTAATAGTCTTCATTTGCACGAACCGGCGACTCCCGGAACGACGATTAGATGGCGGCTCTCTCTAACGAGACATAATCGCGATTATCATACGAGCGTAGCCGGTTGAATCCAGAATTCAATAATGAGGATCCACACGCGCAGGTAACGCGCCGCTGCGCCACACACACATACGCACACGATGCTGATCATCATTATCATCATCATCATCATCATTCTAGCCTGGTCGTAATAATGTGTGCCACCGGTCATATGAGCAGAGAGTTTTCAAGCTTCTACGCGTTTTAGCCGGTCGCGCCCATTGGCTCTGCCGTGAATTTATGGTAATTGAGCAAGGACACTAAAGTTGCGAGGTTCCGGAAAAACGATAACTGGGGGAATTCCAGCAGCAGAAGCAGCAGCAGCGTGGGCTTGATTAGATCAGGTTTTGTCGAGCGTTAAAATTCCAGCGAGCGGTGTCGATTCATCGTTTTTTTTTTATATACATAAAGGTGTTGCTATAATAATTCATTCAAAGTTGTTGCACAAGAGGTGTATATTTGCTCTTTCGGCGCATGCGGTTATCGCATCACATTATCAAGAAAGAGAGAGAGAGAGAGAAAGTACGCTAGGGGGAAGTACCTGCGGCTATCGAGTCACTCTCAAGTTTATTAATAGATAAAATATTGATATTTTATCGCACTTCCACTTTATTAAAATATACTGCGCACCCAGAGAGCGCCTTCTTTTTCTCTACGGCGTCCTCCTGGTTTGTTATGAATCTCCCCGCCTCGGATAATAACAAACGGGAGTTCGGAGTAACCACGAGTGAGGGAGAAAGCTTTCGGTTGAATAACCAATTGTCGGGATGCTCAATGCAGCACACTTCTTTCCCCGTGCGCAAACGGTAACCGCACACCTGGACAAAGGCTTCCTCCGTCTATAAAGCTCGGTCACGCGGACGTTCGCGTGGGGTTAGCTGATCGCTTATGAAATTAGCGATTGTGAGAGAGACAGGCGTCTTCACCTTTTTTTTTACGCCGGAAATTGAATTGGAGCAATGACATTCGGCCCGAGGGTTGCCAAGTCCATTATATCAAGTACTACGTGGTTGGGCCTCGTAATGTCGAACGATGACGATGATGAATTAAAACGAAGAGCTTTCATCGCCGCGGCTTTAATCTTTGTTCGGAGTCAGCGCTAAATTATCCCCGAGTGTCGGCTTGTTTATAGGACGGCCGATGATCCACTTGAAGTGAACTCTATTCATGCTCGAGAGAGATAGACTATAACGCGCGGGCCGCTAAGACATTAAAGTAATTTGCTCAATATAATGCCTTGCTAAGTGGACAAAAAAGTTTCCACCTAATTGTAGCGTATGCAGAAAATGAAGGAGCAAATTAAGAACAAACTCAGCTTGACACAGTAACCGCGACGATGAAAATGTGGCTTTCGTGCCACCCGCTATATTTATTCCTCTAGAGCCGAAGCAGAAAGGGAAAGAATTGAAGGCACTTAACAGGCAACATTCTAGAACTACCTCATCCTTTGTCATCATACAAGCTTTCCCCTACAGACACCGAAATTGTCTTCCACTAAAAAGAAAAGACCATCATACGCAGACTGCATCGACAGGCGCTAACAAAGACGCGCAGAGAGCAGCCGGCGGGGACGGCGCCTCGATATATACCCACGGGCACAAAGGAGGTTAATAGTCGTTAACTCCTCTCCTCCTCAAGCACACGCACGCACACGCACACAGGCTTGCCGCTCGGTAACTGTAATTCCGCAGCACGAGCAGAGCAGCGCGGCAACGCAGCGCGAGCACGAAGGGGCTAACGAACTAATGACCATTCCCCGAGCCCCGTCGAAGGTCACCCACCAGCACCACCGCCATCGCCACACCACCACCACCACCGTGAGCTCTCTCGCTCGAGAATGAGAGCCTCTCCTCCGCTTTTTTAGGCCGGTCATGTGTAAGCAGGAGAACGCTGCGCTCGGTTCGGTCGTGGAAAAAGTCGTCGGCCTTTCGGGTTCGACGACACGACACACACGCACACACACACAGCTATATAGGTAGCGAGGGGATGAAAGAGAGATGAACAAAAAGGAGAGAGAGAGGAGAGAGAGAGAGAGAGATAGTCGAGTGGAAGCCGTCGCGGCCAACACCTGCTCTTTCTCTCTCTCTTTCTCTCTTCTGCGCTGCAGCAGGAGTTCCCCGACGCGCGCGAACGTTGTTTTGCTCGTCGCAGGTTTAGACTCAAATTATATTGGCCCGTTTTGCGGCGGTGGCGAGAGAGAAAGAGAGAGAGAGAGGGAACACCGGATGAGTCGCCGACGCGCCGACGAAGGTTATAGGTGGTTTATTTTTCGGCCACGAGGGTCGACGATCGCGAGCCTCGACGAAGGGGAGGAAGTGCCGGATTCTTTGGGTATAGTTTCGCTTTTGGGTTAGGCTGCACTGCATGAGTGTGTGTGTGTGTGTGCGCGCTCGAGTGTAAGGATTGCAGAGAAGCTAGGGAGCCGTGGCTGGAATTTCGATATAGTTGTTGCTGCGCTTCTTCTCATTAACTTTGCCTTAATTTGCAATTTCAATGCGAGCTATTTGGAATAATAATTATGTTGGGTTATCGATTTGGCACCGCTGTGCGCAAACTTTAAAGATGACGCTATACAGTGTGTTGGTCTTTAAGATACGCTGCGCAATGTTCTTTTGTACAATCTTGATCTGTTTTGGTTGTCATCTGTGAAAAGTTAACCGATGCTCTGTTCGAAGAAAACGACATTTTCGGCGATACAAAAATTATTTGAGAATTTAGGAGAAACGAGTAATTTACGATCGTTAACTTCGAATTAACGTTTTTGGCTTCTTCTGAATAAGGTTAATACCAAAATGGCGTAAGTTATCTTTACTGTTACAGCTCGACATATTCTGTACGAAAAAAAAATCAGATTTGAACAAATTTATTGGCCAATAAAGATCCTTTAACGCACGCTACAGTTTAAGCCTTTTAATTGGCGTTATTTTTAATTTTTTACGTTCTCGAAAATACAAAGTACTTTGACGGGCAATTAAGGCCGTGCGAGTCGTAAAGCAACGAAAATAATATCCCGTATCGCCATAGAATTTGAAGCACTTTGCGATATAAAAACGACACTTCTCCACTTATATAATGCGAACGATGAACAGGCACGATTTGTCATGAATGTATGCCGCAATATAAAATTAAATCTCTTTCTCTATCTGTCTTTCTCGGTTTTAAATCGCATACTACGGAGAAGCTTGAATACGTAAGTTCAAGGTTCAGATGCGCTAACATGTGCCGAGGAACGCCAATAAAATTCTTCGATGTCGCTCAATCTAGAACTTCTTAGAGTAGTGTAAAATTCTCTTTATTATATCTACGTGTCCCACATTCCTAATTCCCAATCAATTCTCTATAAAGAAGCTCCTAGATTTTGATTTGAGCCATATGTTTGATTGAGTCACACAAAGATTGGTATTACGTATACACTCGTACATCTTGGAAAGTTAGTCTGACGCATGTAATATCTCATATCTTATAGCTATTAATCAATGTGATATTATACGTTTCCGCTTGTTTATTATAATCAACTGGGCTTCCCAGCCGACTTATTTATTAACAAATAAAAACAAACTTGTGGATGAAAGGAAGCGCAATATAGTTTTATCGGAAACTTGTCACGACAATCAACTGAAAAACTCATTAGCCGTGTGCATGCGACTCTGACATGACGTGTACTCGTCCCGATAAACGTATCACTTTGTTTATTTATATTTATTTTATTCGCAACAGTGTCGCGTTATTTTCCACTCAGCTGTAAAACTCTGTTCGAAGACCTATCGAAAAAACTAAATTTTCAACGCTATTTCGCAGAAGTTTCTTCGGATCCAGATGAAACTGGTTCACCAGCTCTTCTCAGTATACCTATCCACACTCACAGACATACGCACACACCAAAGCTGAAAAAGCCTTTCGGATTCATACATCTCTCGTCGGACATTAAAAAAAAAAGTAAAATAAAAGATGAGTCTGCGGGACAGACGACAGTCGCTTCTTCTTCCAACTGATTTTTCTCTTAAAACTCTTCTTCATTGTCGCGAGGACGTTTTCCGAAAAGTCTGATTCAACGCGTTATGAAGTGTAGCGTGTGTAGGGTGTGATCGATAACGTTTCTCATGAAATATATTGACTTCCGGAGAACTCAATAAGTCCGTGATAAAGCAGAATTCTTTCTTATGTATTCTTTTATTAACGACTGAGAACAAAAAGTCTTGTTCTCTTCGATAAGAGTAGCATTCTAAAAGTAATAATCTCTCTCCCTTCTTAGAATAAAAATCGAAAGTCTCTCTGGTTGAAAATTGCCGTCTCTTTTTAGAAATATTTTTAGAATCGTCTATTATTACGATATCAAGAAAGAAGCCTCTTGATTGTTTAAGTGCTATTCTCGTGAGATTCTCACTCTTTCCTCGGCTTATTATGTCTAACCTCATCCTCATTTATCTTGCCGTCTCAATTTAGCCGCCCTCCCTCCGTCATGAAGCTTCTTCTTTTTTCTTTACGCCACGCCTTCTCACAAAATGCGTTAATTTTATAATTATCTTAAAGCCAAACTGACCATTTGCCACTGACTCACCGAATTATATTGATCAAAAAATCATTCAATCAAGCAACATGCACTCGCTCGATACCTTAAAAACAATGAATGAATCATTCTACAAGTGCTGCACCGCGTTCTCCCACGCTCATGTCCACCTGCTACACTTGGTTCCTTCCGATTTCGTCAAAGCGCATAAATCAATCCCACCTTAAACCGCGCCAATAGATAGCCCCCCACTGCCACTCCTTGCTATCCAGTTTCATCCTTCTATAAATGCTACCCTCTATCTTTGCTCGCTTCTCCTCTCTCCCACTCTTTCAAACCTGCAGCAGTTATTTTGGCCTCGAAACGCTCGTCATCGAGAGTCTGCCAGACGCCTTCTCCTCTCTCTCTCTCTCTCGCTTCGCTAGACTACTACTGCTGCTGCTGCTGCTTCTGCTGCTGCACCGGCGCCGTCTATTTCCGTTGGCGCGCGTGCAGTGCATTCGAAGGCTCTACAATAAGCTCGCGAGCGCGCAAAAGGCGTATATAAATAATTTGCGCAGAGGGCGGCTGCGAGTGGACTTGGAATCGACAGATGGGAGTCGAGAATTTTCGGCGAAGACGGAAAGACGAGTGTTTAGGTTGGCGGTGCGAGGCTCTCAAGGTTTTCCGCCTCGATCTCGGTTTGTTTGGGATTGCATAATTTTTCACGCAGGCGACTGCACTCGAGCGCTAGGATAATTTGCGCGAATGATGGACGAGGGGGCGTGCGGAGGCGTGCTTTATAATTAAATTGTGCCAGAAGTTTCGCCTGCTCTCGCTCTGTCTCGCGAGCGGAGGTGAGTATAGTTTAACTGTAGTGAAAGTATCTCGGTTAGAAAATCTTGCTTTCTAAACCTTGGAAACGTGCAGTTTTTTTCTTATTTCTGCTCCTCGGATTTTGTAATTGCACGCCGAGTCTATACATCCTCGTGGAATTTACATGGACGGCTTGAGATGAATTTGACACCATCCCATCCCATCCGAGTTTCATTACAATGCTATCGAAATGACGATCTACCAACGTATCAATGAAGCATATTCTGCGTCAAAGTTTGTGCAAGAGGGTGAGCTTTGCCGTTTTCGCAACGAAGAATCCAACCTTTTTTTCTGCCACCTTACAACACACGCGCGCTCGTTAGCAAAAATAGCTTTTTTCGCTTTTCAACGCGAAAATTGCGAAACTCGTGGATCCGAAGAAAAACATTATGCGCGATTTACATATAGCGCCCTCGGTCATACACATAGGCCCAAAAATAACCGCGCGGCGGATGCGCGCTGGATCAACGAACTCGCGCAGCTCGCCCGATACAGGGCAGCAGGCTTCTATTCTATACAAGGCTGTACGAGGCGCTTTTTTGCGCTTAGAACTCAGATTTTCCGCGGACGTTACACAACAACACACGCACTGCGCGAGGTCAGCGCCATGATTTACGCGCGAATCCGTCGCGCTGCATGACGTACGAGGAAGAGTACCGGTCCATGGATGTCTCTCGTTCTCGACTGACGCGCGGGATCTGCTGGAGATCTGGTCCCGAGGAAGACGTGGCTTCCGCATTAGGTTTTATTGTCGTGACGTAGAGAGCGCCGCGCGGTGTCAAGGCTGGGATTTTCCTTTGTTGGACGTGAGGAGAAGGTTAGATTCGGCGCGCGCACGCAGCCGATTATGACAGGTGAAAGATGACGTTGGCAATGTGACGACGCTGCCGATCAATCTGGATTTGCGATCTAGTTCTTTTTTTGGAGGTCTTTCGTGACGGGCTGTTTTGAGTTGAAATGTATTCTAGTGAAAGACTGACTTGAGTCGACTTGGGTACTGAAAAAATTTATACATCTTATATAGGGAAATGAATATTTGTGGAATTCCGCAGAGATGATTTTGTACTTTGTATTAAAATTTAGAAGCTGTGGTAGACATTGCTTCAAAACAGCTGCAAATAGGACAATAGACACAAGTTTATTAACGTTTTAAAGTTCCTCTCTGCGCACGTGCTCTCCCCGAGACTATCCATAAATCGTCGTCCAATTTGTTCCAGGCGCAGACCGAAAGATTTTTCTCAATTTACAAACTGCACGCTTCATCGTAAAAATGACGAGCCGACGCAGACGGCGCTTTCAATTATCCCGAGGATCGCGTAATGACAAATCACCCGTTACATTCATAATATACTCATCGATAAATCCTTTTTTCTCGGAATAATTTTTCATTCAGCGCCGAGTATATTTTGCTACTTGTAAATTACGAAACATCGTGAGGTATACGGCAAAAGCAGTAAATAACCTAACGACAGCGTCTCTAACGAAATTTACTGCAAGCGAGCTTATCATTTCGCTTTCTAAACCGGAAGGTTAGTACAACGCTCATTCATAATGGCGGTTGTACTCGGTTGTATCAAAGCCCCGACACTCTGGCCCGACAAATCTCGAAGGAAATCGAGCGCGCGAAGCGTCGATGTACGCACATCTCTGGCTCGATATTATTATTAGCCTCAAAATTGTATAATTCAAAGGACTCGGGTAACAGTTGGCGAGCATGTGAAGGCGAAGACAACGCCGACGACGCTGTCGGCGCTGGCGAGTGTACATGTGTGAGTATATATTATATAGTTGATCAACGAGTCAATGTTTATTTTGCTTTTGCTATAGGCGCGTTTGCGACTGCAGCTATATAATACGCGTGGTTTAACATTTTTGGGAGTGGGAGCTACTCAACAATCGAACAATTGATGTTTTTTCATTCTTTTATTTTTGTAGGATTTCGGCTGTTTATCAAACATCATTTTTTACTGTTCACGAAGAAAGTGTTATAATACGAATCGTACAGTTAAAATGGATAAATAAAATTTGTTATCCTTGTGTCAGTTTAAGAAAGAAAAAAACAAAGAAAACAATGAACCGCATTCATGAGCACAGGTTCGACGAACCGACCACTTAACTGACTCGACTGAAAATCCAATAAGATTTAATAGTCAATTAAACCTCCTTCAACCGTGTACTCGCGACCAGAAATTTTTGTCGGTTCGCGCGCGAGTGCGTTACCCTAGAGCTGTCTCAAGGCCAGCCTGTATAACGTACCGCGACGATCGTGGCACGCGTTCGTGAATCAAAGAGAGCGAGAAAGACGAAGACAGGCTAATTGAGAGAAACGATATAAGGTGGGGAAAATAAATACACCGCTCGATTAACGGTTTAGACCCACACACACACACGTCTGGAATTACACTATAACGCAGCTCTGATTTTTGTTGTTTTTTTTTATTTTTCCGCCGAGCATTGCGCAAAGAGTAGCAGCGGGCGCGCGTGATGCGCGTGTAATGGCGACGAGCCGTAACATTATCTTGATTTTTATCGCGGCTACGGAGTAGGAGAGTTTGAAATTGCAGCGACGTTCTCGCTTCTCGGAACACGAGAGCGCGCGGCGTTTCAATTATTCGTCGCGTTGCGGGTATAATAATTGCGACGGGTCGAATGAGGTTTGTGGGATGATGCGCTTTTGCGAAATGGCGCGGGTCGATTGTTTTGAGATTTATGGAAGGAAATAAATTATTGTTTTGTCTGATGTTAATTTATGGTAATTCGCCTCGAGTGACGTATAAATTTTAAGTATAATTTATAAAATAAATAATAATGGATGCGCGACAGGTAGCATTAAAATGACACGCGATGATGTTGAAAAAGTGACTTTAAAGAGCCTTGTAATCACAATGATTCACGCCTGCATGGTATTCGCCCGAATCGACGCAAAAAGCCCGAGGTTACTCAATCCAGACGTGAAGAGCAAACGTTTCTGTCACAGATATCTGCGCGTCGTCTCTTATCACATAAATAATCCGTGAAAACGCTTCTACTTCGGCGAAAGAAAAACGACACCTCGACCGATAAATAACGAATCGCCTATAACGAAATTACCTCATCGGCAACAAATCGCAATCTCCGATGATTAAATTCTCGCCAGGAAAAAACGAATTTTCCCTCGCGCGCACCTCCGAAAAAAAAATAAGTCATAATTCTCGAGTAATCGCGTCACCGCGCGTGACGAGCGGGCCGCGAATGGATCTCTCCTGTCTCAATTTTCGTCAAATAGGCTGGTACAGCACACGTACACGGGCAGGCGAGTTCGTGCGAGTGCGCTGCACGTGAGCGATGACGATTCAACGTTTGCGTCTCGTGACGAGCTCAATTGTAGCAGCGTTAAATTACGCCCGCGACGCAGACGGCGAGTGTGTGCTTATTGGATCTTTTTGAGCTTTTGATGTATGCAGAACGGGGAGAGGAATTGTTGAAGAGATCGGATGACATGACAGATTGGGCTTAAGTGGATATGACGCTGGGGGAAATTTGAGGATCGCAAAGGTAAAATATATGTGTGTCTAATTGGAATAATTGTTGATATTGTTGATGCTTTGTTGAATTTACGCGATGACTGTAATAATTTCAGTGTACATTAGCACGAGTAATGGCTAAGTATAGTCATTTAACGTAAATTATTTACGTTCAATATACTACTGAGATAATTGGCTAGATTATTAGCATTTATATAGATAAATTTACTGAACACGAATCCTCCACTTTCCTCATAACGTTTGGCGCAGTACGAACAATAATTCACAAACTACCTCCACCGAAACTCAACAAAATCCTGCTCAAAAGAAGAAAAAAAGATCGGCAAAACGTTGCTGCACGTAACACGAGGATCAAACAAATCCTCTCTTTCTTTCCCGAGGCCAAGAACCCCACTGCAGCCCTCGCGGCACTCCTAAGACATTATACATATACATACATGGCGCGGCAGGCCGACAGGTAACATCTCGCGGCAGCATCTCTCCCTCTCTCTCTTTCGAAGAGCGCGCTCGCGCATTAAGGCAAGGCAGCAAGGCGAAAAAAAGCAAGAGAAAGAGCCGCCGCGTGGGACTTAACCCTCCTCGGTCACGTATGTGTGTGTGTGTGGATGTGTGTACACTTGGCACCCGAACGGCCACACCACATCGATTCGAGTCCGCAGGCTGCTGCGTGTATATACAGTGTTGCTGCTGATGTCGCGGCGGTGCTGCAGAGTGAAAGAAGGACGGCATGCGTTTGGAACAGAGACGAGGGAAGGAAAAATAGTCATTGGATCAGATTCTTGGTCGTAAATTGTTAATGTTTTACTTGGAGAAGAGATATAACGCTCTATACGAACCAAGGATTTAATGATTATTAAGGAAAAAACAATTTTGTACAAAGAAAAAGACTGTTTTTCGGGTTCAACGTGAGACCCAAACAAATACATTGCCGTATGAACAACTGCTGTATTGATATTGCGCATCGTATTTAAAAAAAATACGCGCCACTGTTTGATCTTCAAATAATCGTTCAGCACGTGCATGCACGATTTATCCTCGCTGAATGCTCACTTCTCTTCGTCAACACGGCGCATTATCGGTAGCGATCGAATAAATAACCGCCGGCGCACGATGGCACACGATTCTTTATCGCCACGCCTAATTGCATATTTACCGCTCGCAACAACAATTATCCCCATTAATATTTAATTCGATTCGTTACGAGCAGGCGCGCGCTCGCGAGCATTAACATAGCCGCCTGCGCATCTATTTACTCGAGCCGCGATGATCAGATAACGCAAGTTTTGTCATGTGCTCGGGCTGCTGCTGATTCTGTTGCGAACAGATTGTCGCCTACTGGCATAACAGAACGTGCGAAGCCGCACGTGCACCTTGACCGTGAGGAGGGAGAACAGAGACAGAGATTTCTGACAGATGGTGAGCCCTCGCAAATATTTTGATTAAATTACGACATTCTCGGTGCCTCGAGTAAACATTTCGGATGAGTTGATTTATACGACACGGGAATTAGATGCGCCGATGCTTGGCAGAGCGAGCAGCTGTAGAAATAAGATAATATTATATAAAACTAATTGTTACGATGATGTTAATGTGCTCACGGGCACATAAGCCTTTGGTAAATATTTTCTGGAAGTTTGGGAAAAATACTCGTTCGGAGTAACGGAGATAAGGGGCTTCACGTGGAGCTCTACCCTCTGCGCCGATTTCGAACAAATAGTCCAAAAATACCGGAAAGCTTTGTCGTTTTGTCAATATGTTACTCCTACAATCTGTCGAGCAACAAAGCCTCCACGGCTCCGACTGACTTTGTACATTCACAAGAGCGAAGTCTTCCACGAATCGCCATCCATTCGACTCGGCGTATAATCCCTCGAGCGGAAATTCCTACACCTCGTCGATAAAGAAATTCAAAGGCTAACTCGGCGCTGCTGCTGCTGGAGTCAATGCCAATACCGGAGACCAAAAAAACAGGATTCTGTTAGCACGGGGCGGGCGATTCTCGCGAAAGAATGGCGCGTATTATCTCTTTCACTGCAACCCTCGCGCGTGAAGCTTCGGAGTACAGAATTTTATCGTTATTATGGTTCTGGAAAGGTTTGTTTGGGTGGTAGTTGTTCATAAAAGTAAGTAGTTGCTGTGAAAGTCTCTCTGCAATCCTTGAAAGTCGAGAGTGATTTCTTGATTTCTCGTACTGTCGGAATTAAAAGCGTGTTTTAGAAGTAGCCCATAATACGTGCCGAACGTGTATAGTCAATTTACAGTTGGATGAATTTACGATTATAAATTAGATTTGAAAAAAAGCATTACAATCGACCATCCGTGTCGAAAGTAACTCGCGATCGCAGAAACGTCGATAAAATGCTAATTAATAACGTACCATCGTAGCGCCGTAACGGTTAAGCGCGAAGCTTTGAACCTTTTTCTTATACGCACTGTTGGCAAAATAGAATAACAAAAAAAAACTTTGCAGATCCGATTATATACACCTTTATCTATAGAACGAGTCCTCGACCAAAAAACTCATCGTGTCCCGATAAATTCGACTCGTGTTTTCGGACCATTGTCAATACACGAATCAAAGCGCTTTTTTCGGCGCTCAACTCACTTTCGACACACACGCGCCGCGACAGCCTGACCCACTGCACACACAGAGAGAGAGAGAGACGATCTTTTAACGGGAAGGATACACCTCGCGCGCGTCGTTCAAAGAAAAAAGAAGAATCCGTTCGTTCGTCCGTCCATCCGCCCGCTCCGGCTATATTTGGGAGGAAAAAAGTCGCCACAGGAAGAGATCGACGCGCGCGAGCCGCAATCTCGCCTCGGCATCTTCCCCCGTCGCACTTTCGTCCTCTCCTCCGCTTCTTCTTCTTCTTCTCGACTCGCTTCCTCGTACGTTTCTTATTGAGGCGGGGTAATTATTGCCGGGGCCGTGGAGTTAACGGTGAAGGTTTTATTTTCGAAAGTTCAGTTATGCGCGATTTGCTTCTCACGCGACGCGGGCATCGGCTGTCAAAGCGAAACTCGCGAGCTGATAAATAAAAATGAAAGCCGAGGGATAATACATATGGGTTTTAGGCTACGTGGGTGCGCGCGTGGATGAAAGCTGAGAAAGTGCTGCGCTTTAAAAGTCATTAATACAAGTGTAAAAGTAGGCTGAGTGCAAGCCTCGTAGATATTTACCGGCTATAATTAATGCGAGAGTCAGCGTAACGAAAGGTATATTTACTTAGTCGAGAAAGCATCCGTATGAAAAGATTAATAAAATTCTCGAAGCTAGGCAAGCGTCACCCCGTACATGCTAAACTTTTCCCCCATGCGACTCTATATGCACCGCGCACCCTCGGCCGCGAAATCTGAGAAAGCTGACGCACGGGTAGCCTAGCAACACGCACGCTTCTATGCTCCTACTGCAGGCATTTCTCGCGACCCTCTTTCTTTTTCTTCCCGATTTACTTCTCTTCGCCGGAGATGGAAAGCAGGCCACGCGCGTTCCATTATTTCTTCGGAGCTTTTGTAATTTCAGGAAGGCGTGTGCAGAGGGGGAATCGTGTGGGACGGGGGTGCTGAGGAGGGTATCAAGAAATAACTTCCGGCGGGGTGAAAAAGGGCTTCGCGCTCCACGTGCAGGATGGGGGAGAAGGACTGGAAAGCACGTGGAGCTTTGTGAAAAGCAGTTATTACGGATGCCTTCGTAGCTTTTCAGTTGGCGAAGGATTTTTCATTGCCGTGGCTGTGATTCTGCAAGTCGCTGTGTTATTTCATCAGTGCTGCAAACACTTTTTGCCGAGGCATCGCGCTAAATCGATTAATCATGCAGAAGCGATGCGCACTTTATCATGCAGCGAGCGCAAGTTTTTTTTTTCTCTTTTATTCTTTTCATTTTCATATTTGAAATTTAAAGCAGTCCCTGAACAAGGTCGATTGCAGCGGGATAAATATGCAAATCGTCGCGAGGTGTGTGTGTTGCGATACGACAAATCATCCGCACGCTAAATTTCAAAGTATACAGACGCGGAGAGTCATGTTGCATTTGCAATAATCCATCAAAAGTTCAGTTCTATTATACCGATTAGTTGATAATTGAGAGTCACGATTGAAAAACCGTTGTTTTTTGTTCTCCCTCTCTCTCGGCAATTGCTTATCTTTCGAGAATTTAAGGCCAACGAGAGTGTGCATGCATCGTAAAGAGAAATTCATTATTGAGCTTGATAAGAGGTCAAGGCTATTGCGAGAAAATCACAGTCTCAGATGAGCGATTGCCTAATAAGAAATGCAAAGCGTATGCGAATTCACGCCGGCGTGCAAGATTAGGATTGACTTTGAATTTTCAAGCGGCTCGATCCTAGGAATCCATTGTGTCCGCTCAATGACATTTCCTCAAACATCACCTTCGGGCGTTACGATATACTCGCTGACAAAGGTGCGCTTAACTTTCCAACCTGCCGATAACAGAATAATTTACATTTCGCGCATAACAATAACAAAGCCCGCGAGCTGTGTAAAATTTATATCCGCGGCACAGCTGCGAATCGAAATTGTCCCATTAAACAGCACTGATTGCGCTGTTGACAATGGACGGGGGCGAACCAAGGAAAAACGAGAAATAGCGCGAGGCGCAGAAGGTAATAAAATCGATGGAAAGCGCAGCGGCGACAACGCCGATAGAACTAATCGCAGGCCCAAACCCCGAGGCCACGAGCCTGCACGCGACTGTCTGGGCTCGATAATCCCTTGATTCGTAGCGGTCTTCGATCGCGATTCAATTGCGCATTTCAGAGCGCAAACTGAATTAGTAAACTCCTTTCTCCAGGTGTCTTCCTCCCCTACTACGTTGCAAAATGTAATCGTCCCGTAGTGCTGCTACTCTTGAAAGCTAAATCTTCCACCCGCGGTTATTTCAATCCGTTTAATCCTAGAACTCGCATTTACAAGTCATCCTGGAAAAGGCCGCTGTAAAATTGCTACCCCCTCCTCCTCCCAAGCCTTCCAATCCCTCGACTCCCGCACTTTTCCATCATCCGGCGCCGCACTCGCTCCTCACGTGCTCCCTCCTCCAGAGGAAACTCACCGGCAGCGCGGCGGGGGTGGAAAGTTTCTGGCCGCGAAACTTTCCGCCCTCTACTCTCTAAAGTTGAATTAGTGAAAAAACCACTATATATTAGTTGAAATTGCTCCACCGTAGAATTAGTGGATATTCACTAATGAATTAGTGAATAT
>JAPYZP010001714.1:0-22298 GCA_030522985.1 Torymus sinensis | reverse complement strand
GTTATTTTAGTCATGTTCAATACACTATATTCATAGTATAAGTGTATTATTATTAGATTAAACTATAATTATTAGTAACTATGGTTTTTTTAATCTTAGGTAACCTTTTCATTATTTGACTGGGAATCCCTGTGAAAGAACCACCTTAACAGCATTTATACTGTTAAATATTCACAATTGAAATTGCTGTTGATTTAAGAATGTAGCCACTGAAGCAACAGAAATTTAGTTGGCTGGGGGATAATAATTTTGGCGCTACACCTTTTCTCGTAATCCCATTTAAGAGAAATGAAAAATTAATGTTGTCAAGAAAAATTTTCAACTATCGCCATTCTAGAGCTCGACGAATAATCGAGTGCTCTTTCGGTTTGCTTACTCAAAAGTGGAGAGTGTTTCAAGGCAGCCTTGGATTTAGTATATGGAATCAGTATATACTTGTATCAGTATATACTGAACGTAACCGTCTCTCGCTGCCACTAGAGCCAACAGAAAAGAATGCAAAGATCCGGACAATCCGACAGATGCAAGCGCAAAAACCGGAAGCTCAGGTAGAACATTCTGGAACAATCGTCGTAAGAAGGGGAATACGCAAAAAAATTTGTTGGACCCAGGACTGATGGCAAGGACAAAGCAGTGCAGTCACATACCGCGACTGGGCTGAGACCTACTCGATCTGATGTCTTCAAAATAAGGAAGTGCAATGAAACCACGTACGGCGACATCCTAGGAACTCTCAAAGAGGCACCTGAGTTGAAGACTCTGCAACAAAGGGTCACGCGCACCAGGCGCAGCAAAGCAAGAGAGTCTTGGAATTAAACAAGCCTAGTATCCTGACGCAGTGCTAACGTTATCCCAGAAGGAGACAATCGATATCAAAAATTTGGACCAGACAACAACAGCGGAAGAGGTAACTCAGACGATCACTTTAGTTATCGACCCCGGAATAATGACTACTGGGAATATCAGATTCAAGGCGTCTTACAGTGGCACTCAAGTAGTCAGTGTCATGTTGCCGGTAACAGCAACAAAAAAGCTGTTAAAAACTGGCAAGCTGAGAATAGGATGGGTTAATTGCCAGGTCCGGCTATGTGAAGCAGTGACTCGATGCTTCAAATGCCATGAAACCGGACACCTGACAAGAAATTATAAGACTGTAGTTGACCGGTCATCCCTGTGCTTCAAGTGTAGAATGGAGGGTCACGAGGCAGTGAACTGTCCGACCGCCAACGAGCAGGCAACGAAGGAGGTCGAAGCACTAAACAACGATGACTAACGATTTGGATCGTATTCCATTTATTCTTTCTTAGCATTCGATGATTCAGACATTCTAATTACACATCTGAGTTGAAAAAGTCACATGGAAATAGCGGAGTTCGGGCTCGCAAAATTATATACTTTGCTGCAAATTCAAAGTGAACGTTCGCTTTTTTGATACTCACCCAATAACAAGTGTCCTTTTATTCACTCGATAAACTAGGTAAGAACCCGAGACCATCTATAAATACGAGATGTCTACGTAAACTGCAACTCCAAAAGCTATATACAGGTATAGGAATAAAGAGCATCTCATGATGAAATTATGGTAGCGGTTGCTAGAGAACTTTTCGATCAGGAAAACAGCCAATCGAGTAGATATTCTTGAAACGAAGCATTAAAGTTCCATCGTGCGATGTCTCATTATACTATACGCTCCTTATCTTTATACCTGCATACATAAAAGCCCATGGGTTACTAGACTGAAATGGTCGTAAACCTATTCTACCAACATGTTGCCCTAGTGAAAAACTGCATTGAATTACCCCTTCAACACTCACTAAAGGATAATCTTATAAATACAGAAATTATGTATTTTTTCGAATCAAATTACACCTTTCTACATAAAGCAGTATCAAAGGGCTCGGTAGCGCCCTGCTTGGCGAGTATAAGAAACAAAGTGACCGACGAGCAAACGTGGCGACGACACACCCTTTATTCATTGGATTGGATTTTTAACCTTACTTTTTTCGTCATATTTCCTTTACAACATTTTATGTATACGTACAAATACCGAGCATACCATTTTGGAAAGCATTTTTCATTTACATTCTATGTGTAAAGTTTTATGGTGATAGTAGTATTCATATAGCTTAAACATGTGTTAATTTTGTTTAGGTTTGTTTAGTTCTGTTATGATGGTTATTAATAACATTATATTTATTTAAACTACAAGAAATTTCAGGTCTAGCTAAATAATAAAGGTTCTTTATTTTATGTCTAGTTTCATATTAGCCTAGTCAAAAAGTGGTTTATTTATATATTTGTAATAAAGAAGATTTTAATATCTATAATAACTACATGACATCTACAGAAAATGCAAGTTTAAATTTTTATGTAAAAATATTCAAGTTGATATTGGGATCTGACATTCGTATATATAGTAAGCCAAGATGGCGCAGGTTAGCCATTAGCCCCATTAGGAGCTCAATATACAGGTTAAGCGCTGGCTAACTTGCGCCATCTTGGATTGATGTCAAATCCCAATACTTATTGATTCTCACATAATTGAAAGTAAAGGGTTTAATACCTCTGAAATATAGATCACAACCTACTAGGCTTCTATACTCGTAGAGTAGGTATTGTAAGAAAGTCGGAAAATTAATAGATAGGGCTGTTGCAGAGGTAAGGACGGTTTGGCCAGGTAGAAAATTTTCCTTCAACAGAGATAGACAAAACTTTTGTGTACCTACAACTCTTAGCGAAGCTGCTTTCCTAATGCTAGAAAGATCAATTACATTTTCTTCTATTTTCTACCTAGAAGATTTACTCTTGGCACACCTCCTTGGAGTTGTTGGTATTCTGATCAGGAAGTCACCATTCCAACAACAATAAAATAAACACAATAAACATAAGGTGTTGAATCGTTTCCATTAATTTCGCGTTATAGTTTTAGTATAAAACCTTAATTCTTTTATTTATACCGTCGACCAAATTTTCCAAGTAAAAATTTTTACCTCCAACATAATATACAATCTACTCAAAAATGACTTACTTAAGTTCCATGCTATCCTAATACGAATGTCAATCAGTGAACCACCCCTTCATGCCTGCACTTTTACTTTTAATACCTCCTTGTGTACTTAAAACCACGAAGTATCATAATACCTGGCGTAAGGATTTCGAATTCCTGTTCATGCTTTTCGCACTAATTTATTTTGATACCTATTTAAATATAAGTAATGTCAAATAGTAATACTTACCACTCGACATGCTTTCCTGGTCTAGCCTCGATAATCGTCCCATTTCTACGATCAAGTAGATCAAGTTGATCGTCTCACCAAAATTGAAGAATTGAAGATTCGCTGAAAAAAATTTTACACTGTGAGAACTGAAAGTACGACTCTGTATCTGACAACGATACTGTTCGACTGATTTTCTTTTGGCTGAATTTTGTAGGTACAGCAATTGTATTGGGATTTGAAATTTTCGGTGGTGAAAAGTGGAACTATTCAACGCTTGGCTGTAGAGCACAGTACAGTATATCTATATACCAGAAACATGGCCGCTTTGCACTTGCATTTTAATCAAGAGTGAACTAGGCGCCCTCCCGAGTTCAGATCCCAATCGGTACAGTTGTGAGAGCCGTACAAGATACACTGAAAGCACTAATGTATAAAGTTCTTTTGTCGAAGGATTAAATAGGTTATGATTCAACATTCATACATATTGCTTTCTCACAAAAAAAAAGCTTGGTAACGGTGAAATTTTTCGACCCCAAGATTTCGATGATTTTCGATATTTCTGAGTTCCCTGAGTCGAAATATGAATTTTATAAAAAATTTCTGTGTGTGTGTAACAAATTTGTCCGCAGCATAACTCGAAACTGGCCAGAGATATCAAGTTTATCTTTGGCAGGTACATGAAGTTTAATTTGAAGTTGTGCAAATTCAAATATATAGTTGATTGAATAATATTAAGTATTTATAAAATGAAAAAAAAATATGAAAAAATCAAAAATAATTTTTTTTGGCTCTGGGTTTGGATATTGGTTGGAAGAAGATTCAGTTTCTGAAAGGCTTTAAAATTTCCTATCTATCAATATTTTTTTCAACCCGATCAGATGATATTAAGTCGGTTAAAAAAAAATAAAGAAAAATATGGAAAAATAGAAAATAATTTTGTTCTACTCCGGGTTTGGATATCAGTCGGAAGTAGCCCCATTTTCTGAAAGGCCTTCAAATTCCCAATCTACCCATATTTTTGTCGGCACGTTCGGATAATATTAAGGGGGTTAAAAAAAATAAAGAACATTATGGAAAAATCGACAATAATTATTTTTGGCTCTGGGTTTGGATACCGGTCGAAAGTAGGTCCAGTTTCCGAAAAGCTTTAAAATTCTCTATCTATCCATTTCTTTCCAGCCCGATCGGATGATATAAAATTGCTTAAAAAAAAATTTTAAAAAATATGGAAAAATAAAAAATAATTTATCTCGTTGATTTTATTAGATATATATCATAACGTGACGAGATTATGTACTAATTCGGCATTACCTGCTCTCTGGTGTAATGATTGTCGTAGAGAGACCTAGAGTAGTACACATGCAAAAAATAAATATAAATAATCCACGCTTACGCGTTTCCCGATATTGGCGTCATCCTCCCGCGAAATGCTAAATCGAAACTGCTTTTGCGAGATAGTATAAGCTGCTTCTACTCATAAAAATAATCAAAAAATAAACTTGTAGCGGATTACGAACACGCGGTTGATCCGGCGGATTTTTTTACTTTTTTAGGTCATAACATAAACATTGGCTTCGCGTTGTAGCGTTGTCAACAAACAAATCAGGCGTCAAAACTAAATCGTACCGTTGTCAGAGCTGTGCGTACAAATACATTTTCGGCATCTGACCAATAGTGCCGTTACATTATACAAATAGATAGACTGCTTCAGCCGTCTCTAAGGGTAAATGATCAGTATAAATAGTGCTAGTACAGCAAATTGAAACTATGGTCTCTACAACCTAAAAATTTTTTCAGTGTTGAAAAATATTGTATTATCTATAATAGACCTGGCGCTAGAAGGTTTGAGGTATTATTTTTTCCCGTTACTTACTAATGTTTTTCGATGCGGAGAACCTAAATATCTGGGTTACCAAGCCGAAAAGTGGTCTCGTCAATTGTTATTTAGCATTATTATAAATAAATTTAAAAAATTCGATATTTTGTTTTGCTTCCTCCTAGTAAAAACTTTGTGATAGTAAAAAGAAAATTTTCTTGAGAAAATGTGTAAGGAATGTTGTTTAGCGCATTTGGAATCAAAATACACTATTTTTAGAAATGTGTGGGTGTGTGTGTGTGTGTGTGTGTGTGTGTGTGTGTGTGTGTGTGTGTGTGTGTGTGTGTGTGTGTGTGTGTGTGTGTGTGTGTGTGTGTGTCCAAACATCATTTTGGTCAAGTTGTGCGATTTGGGACTAGGAAAGTCTAAATCAGTTAATGAAACCTTGCAATCAACTCAACCTGGCACGATATGTAGAACGTACTTCTGAAATTCTTCTACACCGATATAAAGCATCAACTGTCAGGGACATATGGGGTTTTGCGTGTACTGTAACAGAATTGAATAGTGAGAAAAATGTGTGGGATGGTGAAAATATTGTTAATGCTTGGTCTTGTGCCAAAGAAAATTTAGAGAATAGACATGTGCCGAACATAGATTTAGTACCATCATGTATAAGATCTTATATTTAAATGTTTTGAGTACGATCCAACAAAAAGACGAAATATTATGAAATTATTACACTTTTTTATTGAAAATGAAGATAAATGTGATTCAAGCAGTACAAAAATGTCTATAAATTAGTAAAAATGCTGTGAAAACTAATAATTTATAAGCGCTACTTTATAGTCATTCTAGGTTTAATGCTGTGATGTGGGAAATGTAAAGATGCATTTTAAGCCTAAAATAATTTCCATGCATATGAAAATACAAAGCTACTATAATAATTAAATGAAACTTGAATATTTAAATTAAGTTGTTATTAAAGCATTATTATATTATTAATCATAAATACATTTATTTAAATATGATGTGATGTGCAAAACATAGTGTTAGCTTTATTCAAATATTACAAAGAAAGTATGTAATATTTGAGTAAATTTCACTATAAAATTTCACTATAAAATTCACCCATATGCCGGCAAAACTGCTTCAATATGACTATCCTCTAATTGTGGGTGCTTTTTCGTTTTATAAAGCTGTTTTCGCCATTATGATCATCAACGTATTGGTTACGAAGAGCTTTTTGACATTCCATTAAACCAATCTCAGTACTATTAACAATCCGTAGTATTGACGGCAAATATCCAAATTTGTTAATGCTCTTCAAATAATAATATCCTATTACATCAGGATCGTTCTTTTTTGTGCTAGCCTCTAGCCATAATATCTACAGCCATAATATCTACAAAAATAAGATTAATATTTAGAACAAATAAAATTTATTTCGATCATTGTTTTATGTGCCAGCCTCTAGCCATAATATCTACAAAAATAAGATTAATATTTAGAACAAATAAAATTTATTTGTTCTAAATATTAATCTTATTTTTGTAGATATTATGGCTAGAAGCTGGCACAAAAAAAACGATTCTGATGTAATAGGATATTTAATATAGAGAAGATTCAAAACATTTGCAATTACACTAATTGTAGATGGAATACTTTTTTAGACCACGAGGTCCATATATCATGAACAGTTTCATTAACTTAAATTGAATTGTGAATCTTACCTGCAAGGTATATAAATAATAACACGTGCATGTGTGGTAAACTTTTTAAACGTAACGGCAATTTATTTACCAAAAATACTTTTCTGTTCAATTTATTATACGCCTATTTGTACGACAGACTTATGTACACAAAGTATATACATATATAATGGAATATAATTTCTCTAGTCAGATATCAAAACAAAACAAACATCACAGCGAGGTATTTTGGAATTTATGTTTGAATTAATGTACTATATTTCTATCGTACAAATATCATCAGCCTTTATTATAATTTATTATATATAAATTTATTAATTTTATTTTATTAAAAAACCTTCATTATATTGAAATGTTTCCGTTGGCCGTTAGTCGTTGGCCTTCACTTTCAATAGGTCTACTACATCCTGTCAATTGAAATTTTTGTAAGCTCAAAGGTTAAATTTAAACTTTTGCTTTTTGTGAATGAAATGCGGTATTAAACATACTACAATGAAGTTACCAGTTAATATTGACAATTTTTATTATAAATAATTCAATTTAGTTTATTAATACATTGTTTTTAAGTCGTAATTTCTCAATGCCAACTTCATGTATCAGTTTGATATTTATAGATTCTCAACATAGTCCGTTTTTTTTGACATAATCCTAGTGGCAACTAATATTTTTATTTTTAGAAAACAATCAACGATATTTTATTAAAAATAACAGAAGAGGATAACGAAAATTATAACGTATCATTAAAAAAATCAAAATTAGATGTATAATTTCAATTTTTATAAATTATTTATAATAAATATACATACTTATTAAAACATTAACAAAAAAATATAATAAATAAAGATATTTTAAACTTAATTTATACAATATACATATAGCATTTTAAATTTTGTTATAAATCTGGTTAGAAGGGGACATGTGGTTCTTTGTGATAAGATAAGGTATACTCATTAGTTACTGTTATTGTTCTCATATTATAGTTTATTATTATCTTTATAACTTCGTATACAATTTTCCAATCAAAGGTATCGTTACAACTTTTTACAAATTCACTTACTCATCGAGATGTTAAAATAGTTAACATTTTGAATTAATGGTCTTGTTATTAAAATATATTTAATGTTTTCTCTATTTTTAAAAAATATTTTACGTTTACGAAGCTGTTATCAAATGAACCGTTTTTAAAAATATACTATTTGAGCTTTATGAAAACCAGCCTCTCTCCTCGTAGGTATGAACAAGTTTCCGCAATTTATTTTTCACTGACTCACTGCTCTTTCCCTGTAACACTGTTGTTAGGAAACTGTTAGTATCTTGCCCTTCAACGGCCTGAGCCATCAAAATCTTAGAGAATGTTGCGCAGAATGGCAGTTGTTCAAGGGCTTGTTTCTTTAGCTCTTCGTTGAATGAAGCTCTTGTATAAATCTTTGTATCGATCCCTAATTTTTCGAGGTTCATGACAAAAGCATTGTAATAAGTATCCAGCAGGTCATCAATGTAATGGTCAAAGGCATCCTCGTCAAGACTAACGCAAAGAAAGGCTGACACGTCTTTTAAAGCACTATGAAAGAGGATCAACTGATAGTCGAGAAACTTGACGTCATTGACGTTTCCATACGGGTCAGTGTAGAACATAAGGTTATGCCTCCCAAAATCACCATGGATTACTGTACCCCAAGGTTCAGTTGGTGATATAGTAAGATTTTTACTGTTCTCGTAACTCGCCTTGATGGCGGAAAAATGATCGCGCAAGATAGAGGGGTCATCGATAAAGTCCTTTTGCAAGATATTAAAAGTATAATCAATCTGCATATAATTGATGGTCCCCGGTCGAACTTCAACTTTCACTTTTTTGAAAAAATCTGGACGCTTGTGCTTCAAAGCGACACCGAGAGCGTGATATCTCGCCAAGGTTGAGAAGGCCTTCCTCGCATACTGAATGGGAAGACCTGAAATAATATAATTTCGATAAAAACATTTGAAAAAAGTTTTAAATACACTGTCTTAGGTCTTTCTACCCAAAATGTTACCTTTGCACTTGTCGCCAGATTCGTAACCGTGCTCTGCCAAGTTCTCCATTAGCAACATGACATGGTTGTCTATCTTTTCGCTGTTCAAATCCAACGAGTACCGATGTCCAAAATACCTAGGTGAAGGATCAATTAAGTCTCTTGTACTCACACCCACTTCTCTTTCAATGTTCCTGTACGCCGGAAGCAACTCTAAATACGCGAAGACCTCCTTCTTGAACATCTCCGACCATTCGGGAATTGGTTCATCACTTATCTCCATCGTCTTTGCCACCAAGTATACCTGTTCCTCCTTAGCATTTTCATCTCGACGAAAAGTCACGTTGAGTTGCACCAGCGAGCTCTGGAAGTTTTCATCGACAGGCAATAAACTTGCCGAGGAGTTGATAACCTCTAGCCTTTCAGTGTTGAGTCTTTTCCGAAAGAGAGGTTCTAGAGCTGGTATGTCGATCTTTTCAAATTCCAATCCTTTGAAAAACGTAAAATGCATGGTTATTATATAAAATATTATTAATTTACTTAAACAATTTTTCATCATTAATCAAATATAATTGAACTTTAAAAAAGGATAGCAAGTAGTTAGTGTTAGTATGACAAATACAAAAATGTATTTTTATTTTAGTTAAAGAAACATTTTGTTAATATTCAGTTATTTACAGAATAATAAGAAAAACTGGACCAAATGCATGGTTCTTTATCTCAAATTATTATTTTATAATCATGTTTTTTTACAAAATTCTAATAATTTTGTGTTACATAGTACAACTAAGCAATTTGTAAATGTATTACTCGTGGCCCATAAAAGACAACGAAGCGTGAATTATCAAAGTGAAGACTCAAAGTTACTGACTGCATATGAGCTACACTTATTAGGGGAGGGTAAGGCCTGCGGGTCACGGATACGGCTCAAACTTTCGGATTTGTCTTTGGATGAAAAAATATGAAAAAACTGCAATATTAAATCCTAACGCTCAAGAAACCTCAAGTTCTGAATAGTTTTAGCTTTTCCCTCTTAAAAAAATGATCGTGTTCACAACCTAAAAAACAAAATAGTACGCGCAAAGCAAGTTTGAATTTTGCTAGTATTAAAAAATAAATAACCTGAAATAGCCCCTTCTTGAAACGGTAATTAACCGGTTAGTTCGTATTATGCTATATATAAATATCGTGCCAATTCTGGTATTCATATATCATATATGTTCACAGCCCAATGGTTGTAAACATGAGTGCTGTGTAGTACACCTCTAAGCAGAGCCGCTCCCCGCCCCAACGTACATTATAGACATCATATATGTACAAATTTGTATAACTTCCTTAATTTTCAATCGATTTCCATAAAAATTGGTTTATTATTGTTTCTTTTGGTAAATAATTTTCTTTTGCCAGTTTTGGTACGAAAGCTTGAAAAATAAGCCTACGTTGGTGGCAGACTCGTGCAAGAATCATTTTTATCGTACTAGTATCGAGAAGTACTATTCTTTGCTCAACTTTAAACTTCCGTAAATCAATATTTTTTAATTCTGAAAAACAAATGTAAACATGTTTTCTTTACTTCTACTTTCTCTTTTTCAAATAATATTTAAAGGCTATCCAAGATTAAATGATTACCGTTTCAAGAAGAGGCTTTTTCAATTTTTTTTTTCAAAATAAAGCTTAAAATTTATTATTGCGGTTTTCTTCATATTTTACATCCACAAACATATTCTAAAATTTAAGGTGAATCCGTGATCCGGAGGCCTGAGCCTCTCCTAGAAAGATGTAACCTGTGAACAGTATGAGAACTAATTAAGTACATGTACCAAAACGTTTGCAAATTTAATTTAACATACCCATAGTAACGATACCATATTGAAAAATAAAGATGGTGATGATCTTCATGCACGACGTCATTACAAATATGATTAATGCATACGGCGAATACTTGTGAATAAATCAGAAAGAACAATAGTTTGAATCTGAAATGGGAACCTTAAGTACATCAGTTATTTTATCATATTTTTTAAAGGGACCAATGCAAAGCTTGTAAAAACATGTGAGAATGTGAGATTTGGGAGTAGTTTGAGAACCGTGAAAACTTATTTTTTATCTAATTTTAATGTACAAAAGCTTATTTTATTTCTTGAAAAATTATCTAGAGATTCACAGTTGAAAAATTCTCAAATAAGTAAATATTTACAACGAGCAAAATCTAATTGTTTATAGGTTCTATCACATTTTTTATATAACAATAAACTTTTTCTCTTGAATTGATTATTTGAGAATTTATCAACGGTGGATCTTTAGATAATTATTTAAGGGGCAAAATAAGTTTTCATGTATTGAAATCGAATAATAGCAAATAAAATAAATTAGGCACTTTAAATAACTATTTCTTTAATGAGAAATATCTGCATTTGCAACTTTATAATTTTGGTTTTTAAACATTTTTTCCAATTTCTTAACTCTACTTCTTTCAGCATTTATAATACCTCACATAAGTAAAATAAAAATTGTTTTCTACAAGGTCTGTATCTTGGGATACAACTATCTTAACAAGATTTTCACGCATGAATAAGTAACGTTTTTACCTATTTCAATAGTGATTATAAAAACAATCCTCTCTTAAAAGAATGATGACGGAAATGTGACGCCGAAATAAAACCTTCGCTGTTGGTTAAGTCCGTTTAAAATTAGTCTTTGATTGGTCATAGCAGGCGTAAACTTTTTACTTAAAGTGTCGTCTGATTGGTTGAGAAACTAACTTATATATGAAAGGATCTGTGTACTCTATTTAATATTTTGAGTCAAATCTTCTTTTTAAAAAATGATGACGGAAAAGTGAAATGGAAATAAAATGTTTGTAATTGACTTATTCGTATATTCTCTAATGCTAGCGATGAGTTTATGTTCTATGACTTAAAAAGACGTACCTATGATAAAATCTAACCAACAAAAAATAAATGTGCGTATACTTTCAAAATTGTAGCCTCAAAAATTTTAATTTATTATAAAATATAATGGAAACTATAGAAGTAATTGCAAAAGTTGCGTAATTCAACTATACGAATTAATATAAGTATTAATTAAAATATAAGAAGTTAAAACTTATCATTTAGCAAATTTAAAATTTAAAATTAGAAATATGCAGCAAATAAAAATAATGCGCGCGAAGCGCGCGTGATCTTGCTAGTAAACTTTATAACTGATTACCCTTGCCTGTATGTATAAATAAGATTCTATGCACAAGTGTATGGAAATGCTCGAAGTATGTGGTCTCGGCATGCCTTATAATTATATCAACGTAAGATTATTAACGAAATAAAGTTGTTCAAAATATTGTAATATCATTTCAGATATTTACTAACGTATTTATTTATAGTAATTATATATAATAATGATATTCATTATTAAATTTTCACTTTTTGAGTAAGTACAATTGTACTAGAAATAAAATAACGTTAACTTATTAAAAAGTGATATGTTGACACTTAGCAAGTGAACTAATTTTTACTCGTCAAATAAGTGAAATTTTGCACTCATTAAGTGAGTAAAATAGTTTTTACTTTCTAAATAAATGAATATTGACATGCAATAAGTAAATTGTCACTTATTTAAATTTAAATAGTACAACCAATAAGAAAATCTGAAATATTACGTTAATTGCATGAATTTGAAAGAAGAAATTCCGATCTAAAAAAATTTGTTATTTTCATATTCTGAATAATAAAAGAAAAAGACTTTACCTAGTAAAAAGTTCTGCAATGGCAGATTCAATAATCGTTTGACACACCCTAACACTAGTTATTTAAATAATAAATACGAAGTCGCTGTGTGTGATTTTGACATTATTTACTGAGTCAATAATGATTTACACATTTGAAACTTTTCTTTACGTTCAGACACTTTAACTAGTATGTCGTGTGCCTTTATCATGATTTTTATTAACATGAATGCGTAAACTTTTTTTATGTTACAAATAATATTAGATGTCCTTGAACATATCCACTGCTGTATTATCAGTTTTTACGATTTGAAAACGGTTCAAATGTTTCAACTAGCGAAAAGAATATGTTACCGCCGAATGAAAATACAGATACTTCAAAATGAGTTAAATAAGAGTCTTCTACCATGTATAAGTGGTTCCTGAGAGATATTAAATGTCATGTCATGACTGATTTCATGTTACATAAAAAAGAAATTTGTTAGTTGACTTTTTAATTTATAAGCATTTAATCTAATCGAAAAAGCATTTATTTTTTTACTTATCCCCCCTCCCCCTCAAACAATATATGCAATCCTACACATTAGGTAATATCATCGGTTCCACCCTTTAACAACTTTGAATATTTCATAATAAGAAAAAGCATTAATAGATATTTCATATTAGATCCAAAATAATTTTCTAATGGAATGAATAATAATAATTCAAATTCAATTAAAAATATTCGTATACATAAGGCTAAATTTCATTAATTATAGTAGCTGGATAGTACAATTTTGCACTTATACACTTATACTGGTAATTTATATACATAATTTTTTAAATTATATTATGTAAGTATATTATGTAACATGGAAGAAAATCACTCTTGATTGCAAATTAATAAGCACATTAAAAGGTTAATGGGATAAATATTTAATTAAACGGCAAATAAATATATAAATTATATAAGTTTACTATTGAAAATAATCCAGAACAATATTTTCTGTAACATCCAATAACAATTCTTGCTATCTCCGTATTAACAATTGCTAAAATATATATAATTATAATAAACTATAGTGATAGTTACGACAATACTGCAGACACTTGTTTAACATGAAGCTTGACCGATTTTTTTTATATTTTTACAACAGATCTCATAAATATATTTATAAATTAGTACTAATAATTTTCTGTAAAACTAAAACCTTATATTTAATAACTTTTGAATAAGAATAGAACAGTTTCCACTTTTTTCAACCAAATATCCTAAATTTTCTCGAATAAAGAGTGTTAGCCGACGTTAAATCACCCTGACAAGATACTGAGTTCCAGAAATATGTTTTTATCTCCAAATTATTCCTTTTTAAAAATCAGGGAATGGTAATTGTAAGATCCACTTTAATTTGTGGTCTCTTAAAAATCACAGCTAACTTATTAACATAAGTTTCAATGAAATGGAATCAATATTAACTGCATCTCACAAAAACGTGTTAGTTTATCTTTTATTTCAAAAACTGGTTAGATGCATTTCATCTACAAAATGAATTTTTCCGATTTAATTTGAAGAACTGAAAAACAAATCAATTCCTATTAAAAGAACTTATATTTGGCTGTGTATAAATTAATTCCAGGACTTACTTTCGTCCTTTTGGTTTTCCTGGTGTGTATAATAGAAACTTATTTAGAGAAAAAAAATTAATGGTTGAGTTTTCAAGTACCTAGATATCACAAATAAACTTCTAATAACAGTTGTACTTTGGTTACCTACCTGCATAATAGATATTGTATAAATTTTATTCATAGATGATGTATAACGTTTCCATAACTTCATTTAATTTCCATATCTCTGTAAAGAAAGAAAAACCTTTGAATGTATTCATCATGATTGTGTTGCTGGTTGACATCGTGTTCAATATAAACTTATACTTCACCAGCAGTGGTAGTAATACTTAATAAAATGCACCTGACTAACGACGAATTTATATAAACAAATAGCAAACTTAACTAAGATATATTAAGTACTACGTTTAAATTTTCACGAAGTTTATTATATTAATACAAGTATACTCGCGAAATCCTTGTTTGCTGACATTATAATGCATCCTTTTACGAGAAATTTTCATTCTCTAACGCTCACTCAATTAAATATTAACATATCTACAAAAACTTTATCAAACAAATTGATTTAATAAGACTCAAATGTATCATTTTTCGCACTCACTTTTGAAAGCATAGACACGCGTATTTCAAATACACAGAAACTTTTCGGATGCGTATTCACTTGTCAAATGTACCTATATTTAATCGAGTATTTGGAAAAAAAGAACCGTAAACTCGAAGATCTGGAGAAATTCCGATGATATAATAAAGAAAAGATAACTTTTCGATTGATTGTAATAGTGGTGTTGTCAATTTAATATATTTAAGTGACTAATTGTAAGTAATTTATACTATTTTTACGTGTAGAATTGAAATCAATGAATATACGTAAATTTTTGGCAAATCTGAAAATTAAATCTTCGCTCACTTGCTGATTAAAATAATAATAATACTTCTACGAGAAATACAATAAGCGATAATCCATATCCAATTTGAATAATAAACAGTAATTGCCGCAGCAATATACTTTTATCATCATCTATAGATTTCCTATTCTCGAGAAACAATGATCTAGAATAGTTTTGCTCAATAGGCCATACTTTGGAAATGCCAGATTCAAATATTTTCCTAAATATTCTATCGAAATCGTACATAAACGGGAAACCTTTGCGGAATATGTAAGTTTTTCCTGCATTATGAAATTCTACAATAATAATCCTTAATGGAACATTATTACGAAACTGTTTATAATCTTCAAGAAGCAGACGTATTCGCATTTCTGATGTAAAACAAATCATTCGTTCTCCATTCATGATTCTTTTGACACAATCTTGAATATCGTCTACTACTGTTAATTTTGAAGGTAAATTTTTAGATTGTATATTGGTAGTTAAGAGTTCATATAGGCCTCTACTTACATGTATTTTCATGTTAGATTTGTCGATATCTTGAAAACTTTGAAGTGATATTTCATCATTAAACATTTTTATTTTTGTTAATTCTGCATAAAAGTTTGAAAAGTAACTCATAGATATAATTATAAAGTAAAACATAAAACATTTCTCAGAAATATTTTCTGGTTGATTGTTGATAGATTGGTTTAAAATGACTTTAATTACTACAAATGATGAAATATGTTTCCTACGTATCTTTAAATACCCTGTAAGTTTCTTAGGAAAATACACCAAAAACATAATCATGCTTGCACCAAGTAAAACTGAAATCAAAGTTTCAATCTTCGTATTTCTTCTGCGTTTATACAATATTGGAGTGATAAGAAGGCAATTATCAAAATTAATTACTTCACTAACTTCTTCATTTTCATTATGATCAATCAATAGGTACGCCAAGAAATATTGGAATGGTATCACGTCCACTTTACCATCTTGTAGCTGAATACGGGAATTAAAAGGATTATATTCTACGGATAAAGTTTTTTCACTATTATTAAAAAGCTCGAAATGAGTCACAATGTCAAGTTTAAAGTTATAAACTTGGGCAACGAATTTGATGATTGCGTATGTTGAACCAACAAGCTGTGAATTATTTTTATAGCTAAGCATGACAAATGGTGGAATAGGAAAATAAGGTATCTTTAAAATGAATCCATTCACGTCGATAACTTTCTCAGGAAAAATTAGCACACTTTCAGAAATACACTGGTTACGATATGATATGACAAATGGATTGTAAGAAAAAATGCGAGCATCGCAACTAATAGAATTGGATTTCTGATTTACTTTTATTATTGTGAAATCCAAAAATTGCTCGAGCCAAGCATATTTTAAAATGATTTTAACTGATTCATCGGATATACTATTATTATTAAATATAATAACCAAACATTTGGGCTTCACTGAAAACGGTGATAAGCTCGATAAAGTTGATATTATTAAACTAATCCTGTCTTGAATGTCATGACGGATCATATTTTGTTCCAGTAAAATATACATAGTGACTTTTCTTGGATGTTGGAATATTGGTAACTCCGAAATTGCCTTATCTTTACTTTCTCGGCATCTTCTGATGTCGATAATGACAATTGGAATTTTCCGAAACAAATTTTTTAAGATATAAATTTCTTCGGAGCTTACTAATGTTGAACTTTTGAAAATGGTAATTTGGTGATAATTTTCATCTTTTTCTATCTGTTCTGTGAGTATATCCATCCAATTAATATTGTGAGCATAGATATAAAAAAATTCAAAATTCGAAAGTAACACGTGTAATTTTAATATTGAATAAATAATTTGAGTAGGTTTCATTTTCTTGATCTATTTTTGAAAAATATCTTTGTATACTGAAAAGTTGTAGCCGCAACTGAAATCAGACAAACTTGAAAATGTTTTCTAGGTCATCTGAATCTAATAAATATGTAAAGTGGAAAAACACTTCGATCGATACAAATGTCATTTGTTGTGTCATGTATGTCAAATTATATATTAATAAAATCAATTAATACTTATTAAGAACTAAACTACCATATTTTATTATAGAAATGTTTAGAAAACTAAACTTATTTCTATTCGTACCTATACCTACCGATTTATTCATTAAAACCAGCTTTCATTTTTCAGGACTGTGAAGTAAAATATTAAAAAAACATAATTTTTGCAACGTATATCTAATCAAGAAATATGTTTTGTTTGTACACGTACTCCAAATTATAAATATGCTCTCCCGTTCTCGCCGTTTCAGCACTCCCCCATCAGCATGTAGCAAAAACATACTGGACATTTCCTTAAAAAGCGTCCGTAAATTTTGCGCCACCTACAATTACAAGTAATTCAGTGACTTTTAGCGTCTTAAATTACACAGCCAATTAAAAGATCCACATTCGGTTTCATAAATCGTCTTTTCATTCTCTCCTTACTATATCGTTCAGAGACGCCCCACTGGTTTCCCGAACGCGCGTGAGTTTCACTCCGCCTGCGTGTCAGACTAAGGATGCGCTGCACGTGCGCGCGCCTCTTTTTCATCTCGAAACAATCGCATTCCCATAGCGGAATCAGCGCGCGCGAGGGCGAGCAACGTGAAATTCGAAGCAGGAACCGCGCGCGCAGCTCTCACATACCTAGCAAGAGCGACACAGCAGATTACACGCGTGCGTCGTGTGATGTATACAACGTATAGACAATAACGTGCGATTCATCACGTGTGCCGCGGCTTTTCCACTATAAAGGCGTGCGTGTATGCGTGTGCACACACATGTATGTGTGTGTGTGCGAACGATAGCTACTATGCGGCGGCGAGAGGCTGACCTTGTAATCTTTTCGTAAGAATTTGATCGACTCTGACCTTAATACAATTCCCGTGACGCCATATATACGCTGCGTTTTATACGCATTACATATAATGTAAACGGCGAAATTACCCCGCGCGCGCCAAAAGTGTAGAGCTTTTTACGCACCGGCTCCGGCTTTCCCTTTTAATCCGCTATAGACTATATGTATACATCGCCTCGTGCTTCCTTCCTTCCTTTTGCCCTTCTTTCAGTTCCGTCCGGTTCCTTTCGCGCTTGTAATATATGTACATACCTGGTCAACGCGGTCACTTCAGTTGTGTTCCTTCCGGGTATACAGGAAAGTCGCGCGCATAATATAGGTATATACAAGTATATACAGTGATCTCTTTTGGAGGCTACATACGACGCATATAACCGAAGTGAGCGCGTTATTGAAATTTTCAGTGCGCGCGGGCCCTTTCATCTTTTTTTCCTTTATATTAAAATTGCCTGAATGGGCCCGCACGTGACGCATATGCGCCTGCGTCTGATTGATTCATAATTATCGCGTTAATAATACGGTGACGCGCGCGTATGCGAACACGTAAAATTAAATAAACGCAAAATCGTTAATCTCTCCAGAATCGATGTGTATCTCTCGGTGAATCGTCTTTTCCTGTGCGTTCTTTGTACCCGAGCGCGCTTTAATATATCGAAGATTGATTTTCGCCGATAAAAATTATTTTGAAACATTTCAAAACGACTTTTGGCATTTTAAGTAGATTTTTTTTTACCGCGTATGTGGCAATCCCTGCTCAAAAGCGTATCACCACTTGCCAAATGCACGCGTGATGGTCGTACTTTTTTTTATTCGATTTCTAAAATTAAAATTACAAAATTCCACGCATGCATATATTTATATCGAACTTGTATAATATGTATACATCATAATCACGGCCTGTTATTTTTGATATCTTAATTGAATAAAGGCGTGTAATTTGGTCAATATATCCGGCCGAATTAAGGAAAAAAAACGTGTAGGAGAGCCGCGCGATGTGAGAGTCGCGCGCGTTTAACAATGGCGCTTAATGCCATGATGTGCCAGTTTAATATCACGCTTGCAGAGTGCAAAATGTTAATGGTGCGATTGCGTCGAATCATCTCGTTTTCTTCACGGTAAGCCGTGCAATTAAATTTCGAAGCGTATATTTTTTTCAAAGGAATTGCGTAGCGAATTAACCCTTTTGCTGCAACACTGACGCAGTAGACGCGCCATTGTGAGCATACCGCAAACGGGACGTAATAAAGTAGTGAGCGACGCGGACTGCACTTACAGCTTTTTTCCTTTGTGGAATTGAGAATAAAAAGTTTTCAGGCGTACACAAGTGAAAATGATTGTAAGACATATGAAAAATTAAAATCTTTCTGATGTTTTGTTAGTATTTGCTTGTAGTAATTAAATTTAATTGTAAAAACTTTTCTACAAAGTTGCGGAACTAATTAGTAGTTTTAAGAATATTAAAAAAAAATAACTTTACGCGTACTTCGAATTTATATTCGATAAAGGTAACAAAGTATTACGTTTTGAAGTTTTTAATTTAGTAAATTGGGGAACTTAATATGCAGTTAGTCACATGCTGACGTCAAGTCCATATTATGTTAAAATAAATAATCAGGAGCAGTTCAGTTTTTTTTTTTTTTTCATGCGATAAAGTAAGGGACCTATTCTCGGATTAAGACATCAGCTTGCTTAAATAAAATTCAGACATCATGGGCGCGTGTATGACAGTTAGGACGAATGGAAATGTCATTCTCCGTGGAGAAAAAAAAAAAGATCAACGATTTTATAAACGACTGTCTACTCGAGTAAAAAATAAACAATAAACACTCGCCGAGAACCGAAACAAAGAATACAATTACGAAAAAATAAAACTGTATCGCTCACAATGCCGCTCATAATTTCATCTGACAAATTGCGCGACCCATTACCGGTTCGAAAACACAAGATAAATCAAAAAGGTCTTTTTACAAAATTTTACATTCATACTTTTTGCGTAAAGTGCGGCCGCGCATTGTGCAACCGAATACCCATAGCGCCTGCACTTTATTCAAAGCCCGCATATAACAGTGAATTCGCATTTGCCGACACTATACCATTCAAATACATATCTACGAATTTGGCGCAAAAACCGCCTCACAATCGCTGCAACTCGCGCCGAAAGTGTATAATATAGGTATACGCGGCCCAACCCTCGGCAATAATTCTCACGAATCACTCTTGCACAGACGCGCGCATACTCTTATAATATATACCAATACACACATTGCCGCCAATCGTACGAGCGAGCGCCTAACGCACGTAGAGAAAAAACGTAAATTCCAATTACGAAAGGCCGTATAACTCGTCGCGGTGCTATATACGCGGTGCGGTATACGGGCTGCAGCACACATAAAGCTGAAGATGCGCGCGCGCGCGCGCGACAACGACGAGACATTTCATTTTCACTTGCGCTCGCTCTCGCTCGCGAATCGTCCTTAAGTGACGCATCGGCGTCGTACGCGAGGAGCGCGCGCGAGTCTATTGAGCAACACGTTCCATTCCGTTGAGTGAGGCCGCCGCAGCCGCCGCGAAGGAGGAGAGAATAGAGGCGCATCAGGTCGTATAACTACGAAAAAAAAGTGGAAAAAACGAGGCTACGTGTGTATATAGTACTTTGTATCGCGCGGTAGCTATAAGAGAGAGAGCGTGTATATATACAGTGTTATGGGGGGAAAAAGTGTAGGCGCGAGACAGGTGCGGATGTGCGGTTCATTATTATTGTCGGATTGCCATTCGTGCGGGTGTACGCGGGTGGTTTTATTATATACGAAAAGGCGCTTCTTTTGCGCAAATCGCGTGAAGTAATAGGGGAATCAAAAGGGGGCCTCGTCAAGAGCGCGCTAGATCGTAAAGAGATAAAGTTAAGGATTGCAATATATGCTCTTTGATGTTGAGAGCCAATTTAAATAACGATGATGGTTTCAATGATTTTTCTAGATTTCGGGTTGCGCTTAAGGCCGAGTTGCCTTGTTCGTCGTAATGAGTGACATCTACCAACGTATAAGTTTAAGATTAAATCAAACAAAGAGCTTAGAACTCATAATAATAACGGTAGCAAAGTATCCCACACTCATTAGCAGTCATATTTAATTAAATATTCAACAAAATTATCGTTAATAATTGATAGATGTATTACAAATGCCAAGGAAAATTAAACTATAAAATTTAATTATATAACGTAATAAAATATAAGCTAATCAATCACGTACCAAAGTAGCGCGATGTTTATTCGTTGGAAAAGTACACGACAAACACAATTAAGTCAACAAAGTAATATAGTCTAATGAACTTCCCCATTAAAATAATTTAAAATCAGTTTTACCCGTAAAACAAAATAAAGCCATAGGATGTGGGTTCGAAGAAAAAAGGGTCATCTTGGCATATCCTTATTACTAATCAAGTTTTAAGACTCGACATCTTTATACTCCTTTTTTGCTATTAAATGCAATTTTTTTCGCACATTTTATATCCCCAACCTTCTTTGATAAAAATCAACAACTTTTTACGGATACACACGCATGATTTAAAGCAATATCCTTGCTTTTCCTCAAACGCCGAACGGAAATCCTGCATTCGCGCAAAACGCTGCTTCTCTGTAATAAAAGAAAACCGAACGCGCGGGCGCAATATTACGAAAAAAAAACGACCAAAGCGAAGCCCGCGCGCGTAACGCGCGAAAAAAAAGAATTATTTACGAGCATGCGGCACAAAAATCCAGTTCCGCGATTAATGTGCATTATCAATCAAGCTGGTAATTGTACGGCAGTACATATATATACACACAGCTGTGCGAGCTGCAAAACTTTCAAAATAAAACAAACACTGCGCACGCGCCGAAATTGCTTTATTCTTGTGTTGCTGCTGTTAAAGGCTCGCGCTCGCGCGCTCAAAATTCGAAAGGGAATTTCTCGCATTATTCCGCGCGCGGCGAAAAGAAAAAACGCATAGGCACACACAACAGAGAGAAAAAGAGAGAGAGATAAGATACGCGTGCGGCAGGTCCGGGAGTCGAAAGGACAGGCAATTATCGGCCCGGTCACGAGACCTCACCTTTTACATACATTACAATTGCAGAGACGAATTTCGCGTGCGATATACATATACACTGTAGAGATATATAAGTCTTCAGGCTCGATAGAATGGGGATAAGAGAATACATCAAGAGAAGAAGAAGGAGAAGAAGAAGAAGAAGAAGATAAAGGAGAGAGCATTGATCGCTGACTCGCTCGCATGTGCGCATACGTGTGTATATATAATAACGGTCCCCGACGAGCGCCTCGACGAAGACCGTTATTACCACGAGCTCTATACTCCGCGGCCATTCCCGCGCCGCGGCTGCGTGATGGTGATTTACTCTCTCTCTCTCTCTCTCTCTTCTCCTCGCACGCGTTCTCAGACCTCTATATATCGCATA
>JAPYZP010001712.1:0-18904 GCA_030522985.1 Torymus sinensis | reverse complement strand
ATCACAGTGCATGCTGTGGAGTTGGTACGTGGCCGACGACACGCAGTTCTACATCGTCGGCGCGGTGATCCTGATCGTCGCTACGAATCACTTCAAGATCGCGGCGTTCACGCTCGTCGCCCTGATGGTCAGCTCGTGGATAACGACGGGCTACATCGCCCTCGTCAACAATCACATGCCCAACACGGACGATCCCCTCGCTCTCTTCGACAAGATCTACGACAAGCCGTGGACGAGGCTGGGACCGTACCTCATCGGCATGGCCGTCGGCTATTTTCTCTTTAAGACTGATTGCAAAATTAAAATGTCCAAGGTGAGTATTCGCAGGCGGGTTTGGAAGAACGAAGGACTTTTTCAGTTTTGAAACAATAATAGAAATATACTGGAAATTATAGATATAGAATTGACGTATTATACAGCTGTTCTTTTGACGAAATAAGTGGCGCAGCAACCGGTGCGAAGGCATTAAACGTTTCCTAAGAATTAAGGATTACGTTACTCCATTTATAGAATTATTTTTCTTGGGAGTAATTAGTATTGATTAAATAAATGAAATATAATCCACAATAAGAATAAGAAAAAAAATTAATAGTCGACGTTGAAATTCTTAATCATTGTTTTAAAAATAATAATACCCACGCACATTACGTTTAAAATTAAATGTATTTACCTTTCATTCTATATATATACGTGAATTACTTAGCTAGACTTGAAAATTAAATACTTTGTCCAACTTATAATCCTTAAGTAATGAAATTATTCAATATTTCCAACAGTAAAATTCAATGACACGTGTCCATTAAATCTCCCGCCCGAAAATGTAACGGAACTTATGGTACGGCATACCGCGAGCTAGAATTAATGTCAACCGCGCCTTTCGCGACGGCGCGCGTTGCACAAGGAGAGATAAAGAGAGAGAAGTTATTATATTCCACAGAGAAAGAAACTCAAAGCTGGTGTTTTTCTAATTAAATACACACGCAATTGGCAGTCTCTCTCTCTCACTCACCGAAAAAAAACGATTTCTCTAAGCGCCTCACCTTTTCGCGAAAAATGCAACGGAGTATTACGCGCGCTATTACCAACCATTTCGATTTCTTTTTTTTCTCTGCTTTGCGATGGTAATTACGCTATCTTACGGTGAAATTATAGAGGGTAAGGAGATCTCTCGGTTTCGATATTCAGAGTGAATTATTTGACTAGTTATAAATGTTTTACAACAGGGCGCGGTTTCAAACTTAGATATAAATATTTTCAAAATTATTAATATAGGTTTTTACGCAAAGTCAGATTTAATGTGACAGATTTGCTTTTTTTTAATGTAGATAAATGTAAATATACTTTTGCAAAGTTAGTTGGCTAGTGTTGTCTGCCTTACCGTATCCACGTCTGTTTCCATACGAACAGTAACTATAATTGCGGAAACAATTTTATATTTAATTCATATAAAATTTATATTATTTATACAAGACATTCTAATAAAAGTAGCCCAGACTAGTTTTCAAACCCTAAATGAGGAACAATATTTAAATTGGAGTAACTGATGACTTTTCAAACATTGCTCCAAAATAATATATAGGATGCATCATCAACATAACTTATAATAAATTAGTAAAAGCAGAGAAACATTCAAGCCCCTCATCATACACGTAAACCCTATAATCAACACAATCATCACTCTTTCTTTCTCTCACAGGCAACTGTCTTCATCGGTTGGCTCCTGTCAGCGGCCTGTACGCTGAGCCTGCTGTACGGACTGTACGAGACGGAGCTGTCGCCGATCACTGGCGCGGCCTACTCGTCGCTCAGCCACAGCGCCTGGGCGCTCAGCTTGGCCTGGATCGTCGTCGCCTGCAGCACCGGATACGGAGGTAAGGATGCGCCCCGCAACTCGGGGAAAATGACAGTAGATGAAGGACGGATGTAGTCAGACAATGACATAGGAATTGTTTTTATAATTTTTTGTTTGCTTTTGTTTATAGGCGTGGTTAACGAGATTTTGTCCGCACCGATACTCTACCCGTTCAGCAGAGTGACGTACTGCGCGTATCTGGTTCACCCCATCGTTATTAGGATGACGGCGATGAACATGGACTCGCCGCTTCATTTAGGAAAGGATAGCATGGTGAGTGTGAACTTATATAATATGATAATAAAAATTACTCAACAACCTATCGAGAATGAGAAAGACTATGAATATTCATAGATACGAACCACAGTATAGTTTCTTTGAAGATTAAATTCACTAAATTTCATTTATCTGAAAGATAGGTAATAACTAGTGAAATTTCTTTGTCTGTTACAGTTAATAACGTTCTTCGGCCAAGTGGTAGCATCGTACATCCTCTCCTTCGTGATATCGGTATCGTTCGAGGCGCCCGTAGTCAGTATGCTCAAGATCCTGTCGCCGAAGAAGCGTAATCGCATCCAATAAAAGGATACCGCGCCGCCCACGACAAGAGTGCGCAAAGGAAATGACAAGAAATGGAGAATCGTCTCGTTCTCCATACAGGAGAATTACTTTCGTTACCGAGGGTCTTGCCCGCAAGCGCGCGCGCATCTCATACCAGCCGAAAGTAATTTTGCCTCGTTTCACAAATCGTCGAGATCGAGGTCAGCGTTGTTGTTATATTGTTGTTGTGTAGTTCGTTTCGAGCGAGAGAGAGAGAGTGGGAGAGAAAGAGAGACACACCGAGAGAGAGACAGAGCGAACGTGTTACAACGAGACCTTATAAAAACTGTGTTTTTTTTATTTTTTATGTATAGTTCTATCGATATAAGTGTAAAATAAATTATTTGTCTTTGTATAAACGAGTCTGCGAATTTCTTTCGTCTCCCTGTATAATATACGTATAATGTCTAAGTTTTAGAAAAGTTACAACTCTTTATAATGTTAACATTGTCGTTTTAAGTTATACAAGTTATGCAAGTTTGTCGAGAACAATTTTATGTAATATTATGATGATAAAAGTAGCTTTTACAAATTTTAATTTTAATTCACGAAACAGGATATGAATTTTGTATGCGGAAAATATAAGAGATAAGGTATTATTTATTTTTTCGTTTTGTTAAAATTTATATAAAATTGGTAAATAAAAAGGTTGTTAACGTTAATATGTAAGTGGAAAAAATTAATTATAGGCAATATTAAATAATTTATTTTGTGTTTTTTTTTTTGAGATTACAGATTTAAGAAATTTTGTGTATAAAAAGTTTTAATTTTAATTACAAAAATTTACCATTCTATATAATTTAAGTTAAATAATTTAAATTTGCATTATATTATTATCAAATGTAGTTAACGAGAATAGATGAAATTTAGAAATCCAAATGCATAAAATTTATTTACATCAATGCTGAATAAGCATTTTACAAAGCTTGTAATCATATTTTTGTATTTGTAACATTCTAAATACTTTAATAAAAAAAGTAGTAACTTAATAGCATTAAAGAGTGCTCATACTCCTTTAAAACAGTCTTACCTCTAAAATTATAATTAAGTATTATGAGGCACCTTCAGTAGCAACTTCATTATCAGCGTCAACATAAAATGGTCCTCCTTTAACAAACTGTATCAGTTTCTGCATCGTCTGTGCATCAAATATGTTTGGTACTGCTTCTGAAAGATTCTTAACAATTTGATACTTTACGTCTTTGCAATCTTTGAAGGCTTCAACGTTCCTGTCCAAAAGGAATTCTATTAATCCTGGATGATTTGCAATGTACTCTTGGCCCCATTCTTGAGCAGCAACTACAGCTAGAACATCAAGACTTGCTTGCCTGATATCGGCAAACGGTTGTTTACATAAAGAAAATATCATCTTTAATGGCTCTTCACAGATTGAGTCAAACCATGATTTTGTTAATGACACTATTCTGTTGTCTTGTTCTGCTTTTGTTACATGCAAGATTCGCGTTAAACTCTGTAGTCCACGAACCCTAAGCTCGGAAGCCAGTTTTTGAATAACTTCTCCAATCCTCTTCATTGCTTTAGGCATTGCCTCACCAAGATCTTGAAGAGCATATTTTCCTTTTATCGTAGAAGAGATATGTCCAAGTGTCTCCAATGCAATTGGTAAAACGATTGGATCATCACCTTCAATGACTTCAAAAAGTGAAGAGATAACAATTGGATATCTGGCAAATATCTCATCAGGGTATAATTTTGCAACATTTCCAAAGAATTTCATTAGGCCTGGTATTAATAAGTTTGACAATGGTTCTTCGTGGGCTTTAGCTATTTTTTCAGACAATGTCTTTAAAATTCCTTGTTGTTCCAAAAAGTTTAGGCCTTCATAAGTTGTAGCAAGATCAGTTAATGTTTCCAGTGCGTTCAACTGAAGCAGGATGTCATCATTATCTATCATAGAAATAAGACTGTGCAAAAAGCCTGATTGCTCGGAAGCCTCTAGATTTTCTTTACTTTGCTTAGCAATGTCAACAACAACTTCATACACTCGGAACTTAGTAATGTCATTAGTAGCCAGTAACTTTGCAATAGACCTCAGTATAACACCAGAATACAGCATCTTTCGGCCATCAGAGTTTTTACCGATCTGCTTCAGAATATCCATAGCCTGTTTGGCAATACTCAGCTCTTCACTTGCTACTGTTTCAGTTACAAGTGTAACCAAATCAACCTTTGACAGCACCTCGGGTAAAGTTCTTGGATTAGCCATAGCCTTGTGAATCTCCTCCAATGCGAAAGCCCTCACAGTTGGTGACTGGCATGACAGCAACTTGTAGATCTCTGGTGTGTATCGTACCAATATCAGACCGCTCTCCGATGACTGTGATATTGTCTTCAACATATCACATGTTTGCTCCACCAAAACACTACAAGCAGCAACATAAAGAAATCAAATGACATTTTCTACCAAAAGTACGTTCTAAAAGTATTAATTTTTCTCAACGCTCTACTCACTCGTCCTGAGAGGTTAGCTGACCAAACAGCCCGTTAAGATCCAGTACCCGGGTGACCTCGCGCCTGCCATTAGCATCAGAGTCGCCGAGCTTTATTCTCACCTCCGTGAGCACATCTTCGCGCGCCTTCGGATCGTTCAAGCCGCAAAAGCTCGTTAATTTCGTCGCGTACCACTCAGCCATTCTCGGGCGATGATGACTCTGGCACTTTTGCGTGTATAAACAGAAATTCAAACTTCACGCCGGACCGCGGGCGCCTCTTGTCAAATTGTCATTATCATTCCCCTTTTGCCATAGTGCCGGTCGCCGGACGGTGCTGCTACTTGTGCGGCAGGAATGGCAACTAGCTTGAGAGGGGTAAACAATGTAAAACAGCAATAGGACTCAATATAGGAGTATATGAGTAATGTATAACGTATTGACTTTTTGAAGCATGCAGCTGCGTGTTGAATATAGACATATGGTGTAAGGTATTTTTGGAGCGTTGAATGTTTCACGAGTGAGATCATTCTTGTTGTAAATATAAATGTTTTGAGCCTGTTACATGTTATGTTTGCGCTGCAAACCTTCGTTTAATTTCATAGAACTTTAAAATTGATAAAGTATGAATAAATTATTTTTATGAAATATAAATAGTAAAAGCTAAATAAATAAATGGTTTCAGTCAATTGACGTTAAAGCTTAAGCAAAGTAAACTGGCTTGAAGTTGAGTCTAATAAATAAAGTCAGAGGTCCAAACCTGTTTCAAACCTGATCCAAATTTGATAATACCTATAAACTTCACAAGTTCCGAAACCGCGTTTCAAAAATGTCGGTTACGTCATTATGGATCGTTACCGACGGAGAACAAGTGGCAGAGATAGAGGCGACGAAATTTCCTGCGAATCCCGTCTTTCGCATCTTCGGAGCTTTGCACAGCTCATGCCGGAATCAACTATTGTCAGTGTTCAACAGGAATCCCCGAATAAGTAAGAGAAATAATTAAAAATCCACTGCTTTTCGTCCATCCTAAGAATCCTTTAGTTCGGTCTAGGCAACCTTTGATTGTCAAGCGTTTTTCCAATAATTTCAGCATCGCCGCCTCGTGTATGACGAAAACAAATTGTACCGTTGCATTTCTACCGAGGGTAGCCATATTCCATTCTGGATTAACTAGTCGAAAATTTTGATTGCACAGGTTTCCCGAATGTCTGAATGTAAATTAGCACGCTGCCATTAGCGCGTTACGCGTAACATTGATCGAAACGTAATTGCGGTGGATTTGCGAATCGCGCGTCAGAATAGTTGATGAAAGTCGCATGATAAGATCGCAATTGTTAAGTCTTTGTGTTCTTTTTCAGGTCCAATTAATGCAGTAAGCTTTAACTCCATCTTTACTCATAGGAATTATGAGCATTAAGTTTGTCTATTAGGGAATGATATTAGATTTACCCATAACAGAACAAATGCCAGACTTTAATGACACTGCGTTGGAGACGCAACTGCGTCGCTTTCTTTACATTGGCAAAGAGAGGCCTGAGTATCAACCTGGAAATTGGTTTGTTCATAAATACTACTTGGCACAGAACATTCCATCCATTGATGAGTTAGCTGTAAATCCCTTGAAACACGATACTATTATTTCTTCAATCATTGAGGTAATATTTTTTAAACAAGTTTTACGATCAATATGGCTGTATAAATTTTCTTTACTTATTAAATTCCTTTCCAGGCACAAAATAAGCAACTTGTACAGAATCCAGAAACATTAGTTTTTGCCTTAGCAATATGCGCTCAGCAAGATAAAAATGAAAATTTACGTAGAAAAGCATATGATGCTGTAAAAGTAGTTTGTAAAGATCCAGAACATTTCATTTTGTTTGTTAAGTTTTGTTCTCAAATCAACAGAGCAAAAGCAAATCCAAAAAATGGTTGGGGTCATGGATGGAGAAGGGCAGTTAAAAACTGGTACCTCTCCAAAACACCAATGGAGCTGGCTAAAACTGTAACACAATTTAAAGGCAGATATGGATGGAAGCATAAGGATATTGTTAAATTAACACATATTACTACAAGTGATGAAGGTGTGTATTGCAAAATAAAAACACAAATCAAAATAAGGCAGTTATACAAGTAAATTAATTTTGTTTTTAGAGAAAAAATTAGTATTCAAGTATATCTTGTTTGGAATGAAGAAATTAAAAGAAAATGATAATGAAAACACACGTAGTGAAGCTGTAGAAGAATTGATGAAATATTTCAAGTCAATTGAAGATTTTAAACAATGTGAGGATCATGTTAGAGCAGCGGCATTATTTGATTCCTTAGAGCTTACATTAGATCATGTTCCTGGATATATGTTGAAGTTTGAAGAAGTAACCAAAATTCTTTTATTATGCTTATTAATTATTAATATGGATTTTAGAGAATAATTCGTAATAATTACTCAAATTTCTATTTTAAAGATATGGAATTCATTGATATCTACAATGAGTTTAACTGATTTATTAACTCACCTTCAAAGGATTCACAATATGGGATTCCTCAAACCAAATGGGACAATTACTGCAAAAGTTTTGGACATTATAAATCAGCAAAATCTTACTACAGAAAATATTCACCCAGCTGTAATCTTAGTTACTGTTAAGAATTATGAGAATTCTGGAAAGTAAGTAAAAAACCATAATAACGAAGGATTTTATTTACGTTTTACTTTTTTTTAATTATTTTTAATTGTTTTCAATTTATTTTATAGACCATTAACTTTTGAAAAACGTAAGGTGAAGGAGCAAGCTAAAAGACCACTTCCACCACCACCTGAAGTCAATAAAAAAGTTGTAGATGCTCTAAACAAGATGCTTAATTTTTCGTTCATGGTAAGCTTGTTCAAATTATATGTAACAAACAATTTACACCTAATTTATCTATTCTATTTATTTAATTTTTACTAACCTCTAATTGTTTAGTTTCATGTTTTAGTAAGGGAATTAAGTTTTTGTTTACATTCGATAACTTTTTATCTTACAGTTATCGCTCTGGTTAAAATGTTATGAAGAGTTCGGAAAGGTCCAATTCCAAAATTCGGAAAGGTTCAGAAAAAACCTTCAAGACTTTTCCTGTTCTTTTTCATTATTTTCTCAATCTTCCCTGATTTCGTACCGGACTTTTCCGGACCATTCAAGAATTTTAATCAGGGCTTAGAGTATTTAGCACGTTCACTGCTATAACCAAAAAAAAGTATTTTACTGAAACTTTGATGCTGAGACTGAAATATTTGTCATATAGCGAGAACGTGTCGACTACTTACCCCTAATTACATTTTTATTTTACAACAAAACTAATTAACGAATGACTTCTAGAATTTGCAACCCACTAACGTTCATTACATGATCACGATTAATTCGAACAAAAACATGCTGGAGACTGGATGTTGGCAATGCGGCAACGTGAACGCCATGGAGGCCGGCTGTCTGATTGCACTTTCGCTTCTCCGCGCGGAGAAGAACGTCACTGTGGCGATCTTTACGAATCACGGCATCCAATGCGTCAACGTGGATCCGAAGTCGACGCTGGTGCAGATGATTAGAAAGTTGGAGCCAACGGCCGTGGATATGATTGATCTAAGGAAACCCATGACGTGGGCCGCTCAGAAGAACAACAGCATCGACGTTTTTATCAACATCGTCGATCAGATTTGTCAGAAATCTGACAAATCGGAAGAGGGCATTAAAGCGTACAGAACGAAAATGAACCTGCCAAATGCAAAGTAAGACATTGCTTAGATTTTCAAGTTATCTTCTTTTATCCAAATTAATGTATTGAAGGCTAAAATATTTTGTAGACAAAAAGTAGTATCTTCTGTTTCATTAAAATTCTAATTTTTTTATGTGTGTTGGGCTAAACGCTAAATAGTAAAGAAAAAGCTTGAGCCAGTTATTTTCAAAATTTCTTACAATAAATAATTTTTAGAATTAATATTATTATTTCTAAATTATTTAAAATATTCACTAAAATTGCATGCATAATATTTTCTTTGTTCATGGATTAGTATTAAATACAAATTGATTGTACTTTCAGGTTGGTGAATTGTGCCATGTGTGCCTCATCGACGTATGTACATCACGACAAAGTTTACGATAAGAATATTCTTTCGATTTGTGGATTTGATGAAAAGGTACCTAAAATCATAGAAGCTTTTGCACGATCCTACTTTTAAGTAACTACTTGACTGCAAAATCAATTTACAAAGAGCTTTCTTAATTCGAATTTCATAAAAGCCTACAAATTACTTTTAGTCATGACAAAAAAAAATTTTTTCTTATTTTGAATATTGTAGTTTGCAAAAATGCTATTAGATATAGCTGATAGTAGGAAGATGGAAATCACACTCAAAGTGTTCAGAAACGTATTCAAATTTTCAGTTATGAAAAATGATATTTATTAATGAATATTTCATGAATTTCAATACGTATAATAGACTTAAAAAGAGAAAGGGGAAGAAAAAATTGATAAAAATTTAGAAAGTTTAAAAGAAAACTTTATTTTAATATCCGAGTTTTTTCTTTGGAACACGAAATTAAGCTACATAACAATTTGTATGCAATCGACGAATTAACTTTCGAAATCACGGAATCATAACAAGAAACAAAAAATGAAAATTAGCATTTTAAACTATTTCGATAATAAAACTCGCATTGTACTCTAATAGTAATGTTTGTAAAGGTCAGGAGTAGACACGCGTAATGTATAATGTCGGCTCCAGGTTTTATGAAGTTATGTATCGACATAATCGAATCGTCTAACATTGCTATTGTAAAGTCTTACTCAACAATGATAATTGCATGTTCATTAGCACATAACTTTTAAATCAAGCTGTGTACGGGTTAAATCAACTTTCTTTGATTACTGAATTGTCTGGTCCGATGTTATTTTTTAATTTTTATACTTATTAGTTTATCAGTGTTAAGAATCAGACTGTCCTAGTGTATGTATATAAAAACACATTATACATAACTTTATTAAATTAAGGGAAAAAGCGCCGAAGCTTATTTTTTAATGGTTTTGAAAGAAACAACTTATATTTCGCAGTAATACACGTGAGCGTCTCTCTTTTTTGTTTGTTGTGACATTCACGCGAAAACGGAAATACAAAGAAACCCGTTCACACGGCAGATCATTAGTGTTTAAGACTGGATATTAGATAACTAGAGCATATCGGAAGTAATCTATGGTGCATTTCTCAGTATAGTAGATACAAAACGAAACAAGCGAAAACGAGAAACAGAGAAAAATCCTATTTGATTTTTATAGCTAGCTTATTTTTCCGACATGCTGCCAATAGCGAAAATGAAAAAACGGAATAAAATGGTATAAGAAAAAAGCGCTTTCCGTCATCGCGAAAAGCACTAACACGATGACCGGAATTAAAAAATGATACAGATTCCAAGCTATAACTTTACTAAGAAACGCATTGTGTGGACTGGCGCGCCTCTACTAATATAGGAGAAAAAAAGTTAATAAAAATAAAGTACGCGACAAAAAGACACGGGAATAGGAATTTCTGACTCTACTTGGAGGTTGAAAAAAATAAAGTACTATAGAACGTTGATGGAGAAAAAATTTCCCACTGTGATATGCATTTAGCCCCAAAGAGTTATAGACGTACATTAGTATAATTTTACTATTATCTTCATATTTGCCATATCCAAAGTGAAGTGAAAACGAGAAATAAACTAATTACGCTACTGATAATACTGTGATACAAGAATACAATGTTTATATTGTTCAAGGTAGAGGAAAAAACGGTGAATAAAAAAATAAAAATAAAATAAACGAATGGCTAAGCTAAACGTATATATATAGTCAGAGGCGCGCTCGCACAGTCCCAATTGATTTGTTGATTAATGTTGAACATGTTTCGATTTAGCGCATAAATTTTGTTAAGATGTATAATGGTAAAGCAAAATGGCGAATCAGTATCCAGAGTTATAATAGTTAAAGGAAAAAAAAAAAAAGAATCGAAACGACGATAAGAAACAAGCAGCTTATATAGAAAATAATAATCCTCGAACCTCCAACGTCCACCGGCGCGCCATTTCGAATGTAGAGTTCTAAAATTTAAAAGTAACTAATATACGAGAAAAAATGCAACCGCAGCAATCGCACCGACTTACGAGAACTCGTGGCTCTTGCGAAGGACGTGAAACATAGTCGCATCGAATTATATACTTGCGCGCGCGCAGAAAGTATGCTATAAAGAAAAGTAGGTTTAAGTCGTTGTTTTCTCTTTTTATATTTAAAAAAAGCGGATTTGTTATATCTCTATATCTCCTGTGATTCTTAAAGTTTTTTACTTGTACAAAGGATGTCTTGTTAGGTTTTTTGTATATCGTAATGGAGCTGAGCCTTCGCGGGTGTCACGACCCTCGTCGTCAATCGCCACACACTTAAAACGAAAAGAAAGAAAGAAAGAAATTTTGAATTTAGAACGCTGAATTCGAGGTGCTTCTTGCACTCTTATGCAAAACGTAAGATTCTCATATGGCTGTGTCCTGCAAACAAAGTCTGTCCTACGGATGAATTCACACCGTTCAATGCGCGATTCATCTAAATTCGCAACTTTGCAGTTTGTTCTCTTCGCGATATATTAAATATATACAAAAAAAACGAGAGCACCGTGCGTTGTACATATAATACAAATGCATGTCCGCGCGCCGATTGATCGTTCGAGGTTCGACACACACATCCTCCATCCCCCGATATCATCCTATTACGATCCATCCCTTTTAACGACACACTCTCATGTATGTCTAACTTTCTTATTAATTATTAAATAATTAATTAATATTAATACTGATAAAAGTAAAGATATTTCCTAATAAATGAGAAGTAAAGAAAAAAAAATAAAGGAAACCCGTAAAAAGTATAGTTCGTAAGCATAACTAAATTTCTCTTCGCGCAATTTCGACCAACGGTGATGAAACGAGAAAACACTTACACACATGCAACCATACGGATACATAAGAAAGAAGAAAATAATAGATAAATAAATAAGAACGACCGACAATTGTGCTTCACGCTATTATAAGAAATTTTAGGATCCTTACCGTTCGACTGCTTTATAGGGAAGCGCGCGCGCGTGTGAGCGGCAGGGCCGACGATTAACTGCGTCACTCATTTCGCGCGTGTGCACTCGAATTCTGTTATATTGGAACGAGGGTAATAGTATTTTTTAGAAAAATTTTTCCTAAACAAATTTCGATGAGTACCGAGTAAATATTATTAACGAAATGAAATAAAGGATAAAAAAAAAAAGAAATAATACAATGCGCTTAGAGAGATTATTTACACACGCAAGAATTGCTATAGGCGAAATCTCGTTGACCATATTATTATAATAATAATGAGGAAAAAAAAAAATTAGTAATAATAATATTATTGATAATATTAATAACTAATTAATATGCGAGGCTTTTTGTAAGGAAACGGATGTTGGGAAAAAAACAAACAAAAAAAAAATCGTATACATAAATATATTATAAATATATGAATATTATTATCATTATAATTATTATTATTATTATTATTATTAACTATGCAGTGTAATCTTATTAGACAAGTACTTTTGTGCTACGTCGGAGCCGCTCATACATTATATAGTTATCCAATTAACTCTCTCGCTGCAAAGCGGCTAGTGCGTATACCCTACATTCATGCGTTCTTCATAGACGTAGTTACGTATAAAAAAAACACACGCAAACATACAAACTTCGTGTTATATACACTAGTTATATAAATCGTATAAGTAACGTGCACTATAATAGTGGTCGTCGATGAGAGATTCCAAGTAATGAGAGTCAATGGAATTGTTTTGATGTCGGAAGTACGCGTGGTCGGAGCGCGAGCATCGGCATGGGGGTAGTGACATAAGGGCATTCATGGGTAATTAAAATCCTAATTTAGAGCAAAAATACCGAGACAATAACGCTAAAGTGGCGGGAAAGAAAACAAAAAAAAAAATTAAGACTTTGAAAGTTTTTATACATGCACAATGCTTTCTTTGTTACCAAAAGTCTGTGAATTTAGCCAATGAACTCCGTATCTTCTTTCAAAAACAATTGTAGACACATAAGGATTCGAAGCAACAGTTAAAACTTTACTTTCTGTAAATGGACATTTTTTAAAGTAAAAATAGTTGTCGATAAGCAATACCACTTTTATCTCAAACTCCTAGTCCTTTTTCTTTGGAGAAATTTCGAAGTTCATTGGGCAAATAGCGCAGAAGATAAAGATATTTTTGATCTAAATTAAAAATCTTTGGAACAATAATTACTCAACGTTGTTGACGCTTAGGGAAACTTTGTTATTCACTGAAAACGATCCTCCGCCGAATGTTTGCCTCCAGAGCCAAATAAAAAAAATAGGGTGTCTCACCGACGACTTGGTTTGGCATAAGTGTATTCTCTATTGCTAAGTCTTTAAACTAACAGTAGAGGAAGTAAGAGGAGAAAAAGGAAAAAAACAGCGATATGCATTCACGGTCATCGACGAGGAACTGACAACCAGAATCAATCAGTATAATAACCCATAAAGAAAGAAGTGACTCGTCGATGATTTGGATTTCAGCATACATTATACATTTTCTCTGTCGCTATAAATATATAGACGTAAGTTGTAAGATCGCGTCCTTAATACGTACACGATCAATGGAAGAGGGAAGAAACATTATAGGACGATATATTATATATTATACACTCACACACGAAGAATTCTGTGCTTTCCTCTTTCGCAAACAATATAAATACATACATACGTTTATAATATTAGTTATAACTTCATAGCTGGAGAAAAAGAAACTCTTCAGGTCAAACCAGTCTGGTGATGGCGATTAAACGAAACAATATGTTGAATGTGTTCATACCTAGGCAAAAAAAATGATAACGACGAAGTGGGAGAATATAATTAATTGTGCGTAACGAGAGATAAAGTTAATTGTGCCGACGAAGATAAAATGATTATTTAGTGCAACTGAAAAGTAAGGAAAATGATGATTACACTTTTACTTGAATTTGTTGTATACTGCGATTAGGTATAATAATACGTCTGCACTTTACACATTTGGAACCAAGGTGAATCTACTTTTGCGACGAGTTTCCTCTTTTGTTCGAGTGACATTTGTAATTGAGCCAAATTAAGTAGTTCAACGGCATCCGTTATCGCGAAATTTTGGTGAAAATGTTTTTATACCGATTCAAAGAATTTGAGTTTAAAAGAAAATCTATATTTTCAGCCAAACTGTCTATAGAATCTATCCGATCGATGTAATATTTATCGTTATTATAAAATAGGGCAAAATTGTGGTATTATTCTTTTAGGCTTAGAAAATCGATAATTTATTTTTTTATACGCGTTCGTGAGCTTGCACATTTGTATATTGACGGGCAAAACAGAAGATGTAATCGAGAAATACATTTTTTTATACTGTAAAATAGATGTCAAAATTATACTCTAATAATTATAGTATTTGGGTAATATGTGATACGCGAGCAAATGTGAAAGTCTCAAGAGGAAAAAAAAAATCGAATTTAGACTGACGAACAAAACACAAGATGCGTTCGAAAATTTGAAAATATAGATTTCTTTTCACCAAAAGAAAAACAATATGATAAGATACTAAAGAGAAGAAAAAGAAGTTAAACTCGTTGCGATGTTCCTCGTTAAATGTAAGTAGTCAAAAAGCGCTGCAACGCGGCGCGACGATAATCGATGCCGCTGAACGTTATATATTATTGCAACCTTCGAGAAATGTTACCGTTATACTTTCGCGCTGAGAGGAACGGATGATGCAGTCCAACTGTGTATAAATATAAGTACGATGTTGAACACACACCCACGAACCATACACATACATGCGTGCGAGAGTATAGGCCGACGAAAAGGATACTTTTGCGTTGGAGATAAAGACAGCCAGGCATATACACATACAATTTACCGATCTGATCGGTCCTTATTCCTACTCTTAAAAAGAAAGCAGAAAGCGAATAAAAAATAGCAGTGGGAGCCAGCGATTTTAGCCGAAAAATGAGGCGTACATATAAGAGCAGGATAAGCGAAGCGCAACACAATTTTCTCTTCATTCGCAGTAAATGTGTACTCAATCACAAACTAATCTAAACTGTAATAATAGCGCTCTTCTGTACATGAATTATTATTATTATTTTTATTATATTATTGTAATCGTGAAGAAAATGAACGAAACGACGAAGTAAGAAGTGCGAAAAAAAAACTAACGATGTATCGCGCGCATATACCGTGTCTAGTACAATAGTGTGCTATATATTGTTTTTCTCCTCGTATAGGATTATTATAATTATTATTATTATTGTGCTGAAAGAAATGGACAAGAAATTTGCAGAGGTCTCGATGAGAGAGCGCGCGGCGCGCAGCCCCGCGTGTACAGGCGACAAACAGAGAGATTTTGTACAATTGATGACAAAAGCGCTCAATCGTGTGTGTATCGAAACACCAAAAAAAAAAGATAAAGTCGAAGAAGAATAATAATAATGCGCAAAGCGAAATATACGAAACAAAAAACAAACGTTATAGAACCTGTTGTACAAAAGCAAAGTCATATATATAGAATTATATGTATACAGTACCTCACTCTCGTTGTCAATGATGAAGAAAAAAGCGACGTTACATTATAGGAATTATACAGTTGCAATGCATTATATATAAACGCGGGACTGCGGGGACGCGCGCGTGCGATAAATATTCGGGAGCGGCGAGCGCGCACATCATTCTATGTAGACACACACACGGGGATTGTCATTCTCCTCCTTCGCAGCTATGGGTATTAATATAATAACGCGAACGCGCGGGAGAGAGAGAGAGAGAGACAGAAAGATTGAGATAAAAAGCAAATATACGCCTACCCTTTCGGCCTTACTACTTTACACACGAACACAGGAGATGTATGCACACGCAGGGACATACCGTCATATACCTTATACATGATGATACCGCATATACGTACGTGGGAAAAATAAAAAAAAGAAAAAGAAAAGAAAACGACGCGTGCGTTCTTTATATTTGTGTTAGTTTATATGATTATTGTGTAAAACTTAACAAAAGGTCAAACGAGCCGCTCGCCTTCGATGAGTATAATATTGACTGTGTATAAAAAAAAACAAACAAATATGAAAACGCCTTCGAGAATTCACACACCGATTATTTGTGACTCGGTAATTTAATAAAAAAAAAAAGAAACTGTAACGTGTAAAAAAAAATGTGTAAGAGTGTGGGAGAGAGAAAGACGATGCAACATGTGCCGCAGGCATCTCCGAACGCGAGGAAACCCCTTTTTTAGCGAGAATAATAATAAAAAGAAAAATAATGAAGAAAAAATAATAAAATAATCGCTACGAGACAATTGTTTACACACGAACATGTACCCACTCACACACACGCTCTCCTACACTTACGAAACCAGAACGTTATTTTTGTACTTGGGCGAGTTCTAAACTAATCATACTACTTACTACTCTCTCTGCGTATGTATCTCTATTTACAGTATACCAAAAATCCCTGGTATCGAGGCGTACGCGTGCGCGGGGAAAACACTAAACTTATACGAATATCCACATTATCTACACGGGCATCATATGAACTCGAGCTGTTTCCATTGTTATTTTTTTAGAGAAAGAGAAGAACCGCGAGGATGTGCGCGAGACACGAAGCGCGCACGTGTATCAACTGCACATTCGAGAGAGAGAGAGAGAGAGAGAAAGATTCTAATGTATATCGTATCACACGGAGCCAATATGTAAATGCGTTTGAGTTTGTTGCGCGTCGGATATATTATGTATAACACGATATTGTACACTCGACTGGAGAAAGTAAAATAGGGGCGATTTGTTCATACTTATACGTGCGCGTTTGTTTGAGAGTGCGAGAGAGAAAGAAAGGGTTCGATCGACGACTCACCTGCGGAAAGAAAAGGAATGAGAGAGAAAGGGCACACACATCGAGATTGTGCAGACTAAATGCCACACAGAACTAATGGAATTTTTTGTTTTATTCTCGTGAACTGTGCGGATCTTATATACCTACGCTACTGTCGTGTTCTCCGATTGATTATTTTTGTTATTGTTGTATATTCCGGTACTAAATGGAAACGAGACGAGAGTTTAATGAGACGACGAGTAAGAAGTGAGAAAAAAAGTGCGTTATTATACAAATTCTTTACTATGTTTTTTGTTATTGATACAATGCTGGATCCTCAAAATAAATTCATCAAAAAACCGATATCTAGCTTTCTTTATTTTCAATGGGAACCTGTTAATTGATTTTAAGAAACGTAATTTGAAAGAATGTGGTAGTTGGGTGAAAACCGCTTTTTTTTCTCCTAAGAAAATATACTAAAGAAGAATATAAATGATATTACCTATATATTATTTTTTTAAATTTTTCCAGATTTTTCTATACGTGGAAATACTTTATTTTAATCAAATTAATCGTAAAACACGATGAAAATATTTGATTTAAAATAATAAAAGCAATAATAATTGTTTTCCAAATGTTCGAAAATCTCAAAAATAGATATATTATATTCTTTCATCTAATGTCGAAAATTAATTTATATTCATAAAAATTTATCTGTTTTTTTTTTTATTTTAAACCTTTTTTTTCTACAGTATTACTTTTTTCTATTTTAAAAATTCTTTGAAACCCTTTTTTTAGTTATTGAGTAAGATTAGAAGAAGAATTAATAATCATCACTTGTTTTAAAAATGTAAAAAACCATATTTCTTAAATTAAATTTTGTCAAAATTATTCATATTCTATAATAATTACGGTATTTATAAACATTATATAATTTGACTATTGATTCCCATTAGTACAGTAATACAATGCGTCTTACTGATTAAATAAACACCTGTTAACTAACTACTCACTCACTGTTATTGTTGTGATAAATTTAAAGTGCTTTAAATACCTTATCGATATTTAATAATAGTTCCCTATTTATACACGATGCGCAACTCTTGCATCCCACGACTTTTGCTCCACCCCAAATCACTATACCTATATTTCTTGATAATATGTCAGCTAGGTTATGTTTAACAAACAAGCTACGCACCCGTAGGTTATGACTTCGCGTGATAACAGGGCGTACTGCTACTGCTGCTATAAAGTATCCCAATCGAAAATAATGCTGATTACGAGCTGATTACAAAGAGACAACGTGTTAACGTAAAACGCAGCAATCCCATCCAAAATTACGCGCAACAAGCAGCAACAACAACCGACCGTCGTGACGATCATGGCTGGAATTGAGGAGCAAGAGAAACTGCTGGAGGATGCGGTCGGGGTTGTCAAGGTCCAAGCCCTGCAGATGAAGCACTGTTTGGACAAGGCGAAGCTTATGGATGCTCTGAAACATGCATCCACTATGTTAGGCGAGTTGCGCACCTCGTTACTTAGTCCCAAGAGTTATTACGAGCTTTACATGGCCATCACTGACGAGCTTCGTCATCTGGAACTCTACTTGTTGGATGAGTTTCAAAAGGGTAGAAAAGTGGCTGACTTGTACGAATTGGTACAGTACGCGGGTAATATCGTGCCAAGGTTGTATCTGCTCATCACCGTTGGTATTGTTTATATCAAGACCAATCCCTGTTTGAAGAGAGACTTGCTGCGAGACTTGGTAGAGATGTGCCGAGGTGTTCAACATCCGCTGAGAGGCTTGTTTCTGAGAAATTACCTGCTTCAGTGTACCAGAAATATCCTGCCGGACAATTTAGATGATTCTAATTCGGACGAGGGAACGGTTAGGGACAGCATAGATTTTATTCTGATGAATTTTGCTGAAATGAACAAACTGTGGGTGCGAATGCAGCATCAAGGTCACAGCCGTGAAAGGGAAAGAAGAGAACGAGAAAGAGAAGAGCTCAGAATTTTAGTGGGAACTAATTTGGTTCGACTCAGCCAACTGGAGTCT
>JAPYZP010001711.1:0-15784 GCA_030522985.1 Torymus sinensis | reverse complement strand
CTCTCCCTTGCTGCGTATGTTATTCGCCGGAGAGCCGAGAATATTAAGGTTGTCACTAGTTATTGGCCTACTGCTACTCACACTCCTTGCACAAAAATTAAAAATAAAAATTCATCGTTCACGGTGGTGTTGTGTCTGCCTTTCTTTCTCTCTCTCTCTCTCTCTTTATCTGTCCTTCTCTTGGCAATTTACCACTCACACACGCACACTCGTTTGTATGTACATTTATACATAAGTATCTCTACTTATAATCACTCGTGTAACAATGTATAACGACACATTTTCGCTCTCTCTCTCTCTCACTCTTCCTCGCCGCATATCTCTCTTCCTCTCTCTCTATATATTTCTCTTTCTCACTCTCACGTATACGTAATATTTGCATACAAAGCAATGAGCAAAAGCGATTGAGGTATAACAACGAGTATGAGTTGCGAGCAATAATATTAATAATAATAATAATAATAATAATCTAACTAAGCTAAACTAAAAGGAAAACATGATGTATGATCTCACTCTAACAAACAAACATGAGGTTTTACTCTCTCTCTGTCGTTCTCAATCTGTATATATACATATAAATATTGCATATATTATAACTCACTGGAGGTGATAAAGTTTATAAATAATGTACAGATGCTCTGACTAATGGGGAAATAATAATAATAATAATAATAATAATCGTGTGTACAGTTGTAAGATACATATAGCATAATCACTAGTTCTGTTAATAACGTATCTCTATAAATATACTATAAATATATATATGAAAAAAACCGCTGATCACGCCCAGCATTCAGTCGACGTGCCTTTGGACTTGCGCACGAAAAATCCAACCGCTGGCGCCATCTCGTCGATTTTTGAGCGAACTAGTCGAAGAACGCCGAGTCAATGAGCCGTGGAAATTCGAAACCGCGAAACTATTTCGGTATTCATTTTCGTTGCTTCGATGATTAAACTTCAAAGTTCAGCGTCAAATTTCCAAATTAATTTCAATTTAAATAGTTAATCGCTTGGCTTTCGAGTTTCTCTTCATTTTTGTTTCTTTTTTATTATTTTATTACTTTAATCTAAATGTACTCGATGTTTTTAACTTATATACGTAAAAAGAGCCCAAATTAGATCGTACATTAAAATTAATTATTTTTATTATTAGTTTTCGTCGAGAGGACGTGAAATACCGACGCGATTTCCTGTTTTATCGACGTCATAGTTTTGATTTATTTCGTAGATTTCTAAACGTCTATTGCAAAAAAAAAAATGAACTTCAAACCATTCGTTTGCGAAAAACTATACAAAAAACGATTACAATCGCCTTTCATAATATTTTCATATTAAAAAATCAAAGGACATCATTTACATTTTTCATCGCCGAAATTACAATTGGAATCGTTCACCAAAATTTCAGCTACAGTTTTTCCGCAAACGAACCGGCATAAATTTCATATTTCGTCAAATAAATGATTAAATGAAAACCTTGTCGTCGATACGATTCACTAGTCAAGGAAAACCGTAATTCAAGCCCTCATATATCGAGTACAATTAAATCACATCGACTACTATAGTTCGCGCAATAATATTCCCAAACCCCCTTCACCGGCAAACAGCTAACTTCTCGGAATTTCGCGAACAACAACGGCACCGCCGGCATAAATATTCATCCGAGGCCATGGGGCGGGGGGCGCGAGAGAGCGTTTGAGATCCCTTTTTTCATTATCCTCGTAAAATCCGCGCGCAAACGCGATGAATTTCGCGAATGACGCCTGCGCGCGAGCGCCGGGGGATTTTGCTCTCTCGAGCGTAAATTTTCGGGCGCGTGTATATTATGCCGGTACACGCGCGCATACGGGCCAAGAGTCGACTGAATGGTGATCATGCGCTCAAGGAAAATCGACACTTTACCGCCAGCTTTAAGCTCCGCGCGAGCTAACACATACAGACCTATAGACCCACACGCACGTACACACACACACGTACGACGAGCACTGCAAATCCTTTTACGCTCGAGTGGCTTGTTTCCGAGTCGCTCGTTGTGTATTATGCCCGCCCCACCAACCCACACACACACACACGTGTAGGAAACAACATACACGTATACACTCGCCTCGACGTACTCTCGGCACAGCTTGAACGAGGGCTGCTATATACGAGCGCGTTTTCTTCTTTTTGTTTTTCTATATTACGAGGAAAAAATATGTTGGAAAGAGGAGAGGGGGCGTCTCTGTGTGTGGAGAAGGAGAGAAATGAAAATTTTTCGTGCGTTTTTCCTCGGCTTCGACTGCGTCGAGAGAACAAAAAAACAAAACAAACAAACTGTGCATATAGCGTCGTTTATTGTATTATTAATAATTGTTAAATGTCGAGGTTGCGTCATTAAAAAATTGCCGGATCGCGAAAAAAGAAGAGCTCGTCTAACGTTAACCTATCGCGTTTATTATACCCAAATAATGATGTAATAAAATGTTGAAATACTAGACAGATGATAGTTGGGAGCGCGCGCGCGGCAGGTTTTTAAAGGCAATCTTATCTTTTATTACATATCTTTTAACCGTTATTTTCCTTTGTGCGCTCGACTCTATTGAATACATCGGGAACCGGTTGGACGTGCACGTTTGTATGAGCGCGTGTTTACATTGACTTCGAAATCCTTATCGTTTTTATTTGCAAATCCCGGACTGCCTTCAATTTAATATTCAAAGGAGAGATAAAAAATGCCAGCTCCGTACGCGCCGAGAGACGGGTAAAACTCTCTTCTCTATCGGTATAGACTTTTTCGCTAATTACGCAAACTCGACGTTTTTCGTACGGTTAAAAATGAATTTATCAATTAATTATTAATTAAATATATAGGTTTTTCATTATCGGAAACCGATAGTTTGACTGTTAATAATGTAAAGCGTTACTCTTGTAATATTCCAATAATTAACTATATAATAAGACGTGCAGGTGAACGGACTCTTAGTATGTATTTCTAACTTATAATCAATATAATCCTGCTGCGTTTCTAGTTTTTTAATATATCTTTTTGAATAGAATGTAACCAATTAATTTTTTAAAAGTACGCGTCATTGTTACTAGTTGATAATGTGCATTATTATCAATTTAAAAAAAAAAAAAATTTAGCGAAGAGCAAACTTCGCTCGATAGGAGCACAGAAACTCTCTCGACGCAGCTTCGTCGTTCGACTATTGCCACCTCATTCACAACAAAAAATCTCCTCTCACTCTTTCTCTACACCTTGCTCTCAATTTATATTTCAACTTTATATTAATTCACACAGTCCGTCTCTCTATTGCCTCACTCTCTTTCTCTCTGCGAGTCTCTCTCGATAACGCGTGACGATGATCCATGAACAAATGAGCAAATAAGACCATGAAATGAATTTTTTTCCGAGCCCGGAAGCCGAGCCCAGGATCGATCCACCCTAGATCCGCGGGTTCGGCTCCAGAGAGCACCAAAATTTTGCTAACAAACATTTATCATATTTAAAAAAAAAAAAATAAAAATAAATAAAAGAAAGAACACGCGAAGGTGCGCGGTTGTGAGTTAGGCAACAATGATTGAGTGACTTGTCTTGTGTTGATGTTGCAGGTTCAAAAGCCTGGCACATGCGGCTGACCTTTGACCGGGTGCCAGGCGGCTGCAACCTACACAGGTGCAAGCTGTGCGGCAAGGTCGTGACGCACATCAGGAACCACTACCACGTCCACTTCCCCGGCAGGTTTGAGTGTCCTCTCTGTCGTGCGACGTACACGCGCAGCGACAACCTGCGCACGCATTTTAAATTCAAACACCCCGAGTCAAGAAAGATCGACCTTAACGATTTCATGGCCGGCTCGCTGGCCCTGTCCGCGACGAATAACGACACCATGAACACGCTCTCCTAAAGTGGGGGCGCGGCCCGCCTGTTGTGCGCCCTCCTCTACCGACCGCGTCACGCCGAGCGCTGCGCTGCGACGCACGACGGTATGTGACACGAGCGCGCGAGACTGCGAGCCGCTGGGACTGCGACGACTTAGGCCCGCCGACGACGGCGACGACGGCGACGACGGAGATGTACAGGACGATGAGGATGATGACGATGATGGAGGGTGACGACTCTCTCTCTCTCTCGATAAGCGTAACGTCACCTACGTACTACACATGCGCACACACACGCAGCAATTTGGCGCCCAACGAAGCGACTCTCGCGTGGACCTCGTTGGGCGCCACCTTCTCTTTTCGGCGCCAAGCGTCATTATGTGATATATTATATAGAGGATGTGATGTGACGATCGCCGATCGAGTTGCTAGCTAAACAAAAACAAAAATAAATAACTACTCAGCGTAACCATCGTCGTCATCATCGTCAGCCGGCGTCATCCACGCTCGTCGCCATCGTCGCTCGTCCCACTATGCGTCGCCCGTCATCGTCGTCTTCTGCTTCACCTTCGTCTTCGTCGTCTTCACTTCGTCGCTGTCGTCGTTTGCTCGTGCGAGAGCCGTACCTTTCACGGGATTCGTCGCGCCAAAGATTCTCGAGAGAAAAAAAAAGTAAAGGAAACAAAAAAATAACCACACACAAACCTCAATGAAGATGAACGAATCCGGAAGAGCGTAACACACACGCACGCCCATCATCGTCGTTGTCGTCGTAGTCATCATCGTCGAGAGAGAAAGCGAATCTGCCGACAGAGTTATTATAATATGTGCAATGCGAGCGATGAGTGGCAAGAGTGGCCAAAGAGATATATTATTCAAGCACACACCTGATGATGTGAAAAAAAAGAGGGGGGGTGGGCGTAAATTTTTCTGTTCGTTTTTTAAATCGCGCTCATTGAACACCAAGTCCTGCGTAGACTCTAACGATATACTTTTGAACGAGAAAGTAGAAGAAAGATTAGAAATTTTGAGCGAAAGTGTTTTTTAAGATCTACTAGTTTTTATTGGGTGGGATTATGATAATACTTGCGCGGATAGTCATTAGCGAACGGAAATAAAAAAAAACAATTAGTCGTATAAACAGAGCTCCGGAGAAAAGAAGTTTTCTATGTTGTGATTTGAGTAAATGCCAGGAATGAAGGAAGGAATGAAGGAATATATATATATACATATGTTTATATATACGGTTGAGAGCGACAGCCTTAAATTAATTCTTTTTAATTAAACTTTATTAAGCGCTGCGCCAAGATCAACAGAGAGTGAGAGAAGCGATGCGACGATTCGCAAATTCGTTTTGTTTGTTTTGTTTTGTATGGGCGGTGTTAAAGGCTTTATAGGTGAGAAGGAGAAGTAGAATGTCGCGTCACTTACTAGTTGTGACGCGTATATTTGAGCGACGATTGCCACATACGCGACATGATGCAGCGTCGACGAAGGGGAATGGGGGGTTGATACGAAGTTTTTCAGTCAAGTCACGTGGGTTCGTTGGGGGTACGGGGAGGGGGGGACCAGTGACGCGTGACGCTGAACAGCAGCGCGCGCGTCACGGGAGTGTTTGTGTATAACGGAGCTGTGTATAGATAGAGCGACGTCTCGCGAAGCGAACGCGCTATTGTAAACGTATATAAAAAAAAAAATGGGAGCAAACGTGGTGCCAATTCCTCCCGTAGTTGCTGTTCTATAAGTATGTAAAACGACTATAAAAAAAAACTGGGGATTTTAAGTGAAGAAGAAGAAGAAAAAAAAGAGGAAACAAACATTTAAAAAGAATTATATTAAATAATGAGAAACACGGCGGTTCGGTCGACTGCTGAAATGGCCGAAAATTTGAGATATACTAATTAACTATTAATTAACAATCTTAATTATAAGCGGAAGTAAGTTTCATTCGATACGCAGGATGAGTCGAGTATATAGTTGTTGAAAAGTTTATAGTTGGACTTCATATTAGATAACTGGAAACGAGAGCCGTCACGTTTCGCGCGCACGGAGAGAGAAAGAGAGAGAGAAAGAGAGAGAGAGCGAGAGAGAGAGAGCGACAACAGCAATATATATATAAACGCAATGCGTGCGCGTAAAGTTTAAATTAACGTGTGCACGGATGAGGCCAAAACGATGGGGCTCGCGACAAGACAATGTAAATATTTTAATAGAAAAAAAAAATTAAATGCAAGATACGCACTCATGTAGAGAGGAAGAATGAAGGGGACGAGGGGTTAGAGCGAGAGCGTAAATGTGAGAAAAAGGGAAAAAGTGACTAATTCTAGCGTTACGTCGATTAACAACGAAAAATATCTCTGTCCTATGCATCGTTTGCTTTGTTTTTTCCTTTTTTTTTAACGTTTGATACAAAAAAAAAAGAACTAGCAGCTCTAATATGAACTTTGACTATAAAGTTATGGTACTTGTTACAAATAGCAACAGCTAAAAGTCTAATAGTTAATGATCGATTATGCAAACTGCACACGGGCAAATATAATGCAGCAAATACTGTGGAAATCACGAGAGACATTCCACGATCGGGACTTAAGTGCATAGGCGACAAATAAGGATTTATTGTGTATTGGATGATTTATAGTACTATATTTTATACTTTATATAATCTACAGTTTATTAATAACTTTATTGGTTGGAGATAGTTACGTTTAAAAATACGATTTTATCCAAGGGGTGGTTAATTGATAGTCACAACACGTCGTTGCACGTTGATATCTTTTTTTTTTTTTGCATATTTTTTGTTCAACTTTCATCGGTTGGGGTGCAATCCGTTGTTTTTGTTTACATATATTTTTTCTTCTTAATAATATAATAGTCACACACGCAGTCTCATTGCAAAACTTCGACGGTTTCGCGAGCGAGAAACTCGAGGTAGGATAGTTAGGCCGAAAACTCGAAGGGGTGAACGTTTTAATTGGCGTTTGCGCGACATATCCAAAGGTAGTCATGTTGAGGGCATGTTCAAGATGTTTTTTAATGAAATTTCGAAGAATATTTTATTGTTATATGTTTGAGATTCAAAACGAAGGGAGAACAACTTTATTTTGAGTTTTTTTTAGAGCTATAGTTTACATGCATCGAAATTCTTGTTTGTAAAAAGCATGTACGTATCTAGAAGTAAATTGCATTCAATGATTTTTAAATTGGTATTGATACTGACGCTATTAATTGGGAATATGAAAAATCAGACAGGCTTGAACATGATCTTGACACAATCGTTAACGATTAATTAGTGATGGGGGAAATGTGGCCCAATACTGCGATCAGCGCATTGGAAATAGAAATGTGAGATGGCGCGAAACGTGGGAGTCGAGTCCGAACGAATTTAATGGGCACATTTGCACAGTTTTTACACCTTTACCCAAAACCAGCACGCATATACCGAAATATATTAATTTAAAAAAAAAAAGTAATATATTAACAATAACCCAGATTTTTATTAATATATTTACGCAGATTCTTATTCTTATTCGCTGAGGTATAATAATATATATTGGATAATTTATTTTATTTTGTTTTACCGTTTTAATGATTTTATATACACTGTTGTTACTGGTTGACGAGAAATATTAAGAGAAAGAGCAATTATAATAATAATTATAATAATAATAGTACAGCGTTAACCCGCCTGTGTACGCGCACGGATTTATTTATTTTTACACAAACGGTACGCATTATATATTTACATAGAGAAAAGAAGCAGGGATTAATAAACAAGAGAGAAAAATACACGTTATTAAAACTCACGTACACGCACACTTTTACACGCGTAAACAGAAGCATACGAATTACATAGTTTGAATGGGGCACGAACAACAACACGAGAAAAAAGAAAATGGAGAAAAAGACGCTTCTTCACACATGTACACGTATAGGCCTACCAACCCCCTGGTAGATGAGAAATATGCGGATTTTGCTTTCTGTTATTCTGTTCGTTCGTATATTAACAACGGTTTTTACATTCAGACTTACAAATAACACACGTACACGTATAACGCAACACACATGGACAAAAACAGTTCTATTATTATTGCTCATATGTGATTTTACTTCTTTTTATTACTTCTTTCTTCGCGGGATTCACACACTGATACACACACACATACGGCTACGAACGGGGAGAAAAGCAAAAGAATAATAAAATCTGTACACGCGCCGATCGCGGCACTAATATTTTTTGCGCATTGATGCTCATTGCTCCGTCGATTGTGTTTTACCAAATATGTGTAGTATGCCGAGTGTTCTGTTCTTCTTATTTTTATCGATAAAGAAAAAAAAAAGTATATAGGATTTTCGGACGGTTCGTCGCGTACTGCAGCCCTTACGATATATATATACATACATATAGGAAGATAACACGCACTAGACATGTAACCTTCCGCTATATGTAATCCTCTTGTGTACTTTTTTTTATATACGTCGAATCGCTGAGCGATTTATCTCGACTACATATACACAGACACACATACACACACACCCGCACGCGCGAAGACACACATACATACTCGAGAGCGCGCATGGAGTTTACTTAAAAGAATAAATATCTAACGTAACGAAAGTTTTAAAAATAAAAAAAAAAAAACAAAAAAAAAACAAAAAAAAAACAACAAACGTGAAAATAATTACGCTTGTAAGGGCAGCAGTACTTGTGCAGCAGTTGCACACATACGTTTCCACCGAGCGACTATATAGGTAGCGTTTTTACTCTCCGCTGTGTTTATTTTTTGTAATTATCGCGCCGGGCGCGCGCATGTGTGCGCGGTTACACACGTATATGTAACATATACGTGTGTGTATTATATGCGCGCAAGGGCCGAGCTCACGTTGACCTCGACTACTGCTCGGTCCATGCGACAGAGCGACAGAGAGGGAGAGAGAGGGAGAGAGGAACAATGCGGAAATGTGGCACACATGCGGTCGCTCGAGGAACGTTGCGAACAATGAAGAGGAAATTTTTTGTTTTACCTTTTTTTTTACATTACTTCTGAGTTTATGATTATTGCGATTACGACCGCTAAGATTACGATTATTTTTATTCGATTAAGGTTTATTATTTTTATTATTATGTTATGATTATGGATTATATTTATGATTATTAATATTATTATAAACTTTATTATAAATGGTTAATATTATTATTAATTGTATACGTCGGTTATAATACTTTCTTTTCGCAATTGTCAAATGGCCTTTCTCTGCATGTGACGCGAAGAAAAAACTATTACAGATGTGTATGGCGAAAATGATATATATATATATGTATGTAAAAGACATGTGCGCATGCTTTATTGTTTTCTTTACTTTCCAGAATTTTAACACTCACACGAATATACATGCATTCGCATGCACACTCACATATACGCAGAACCTTGTTTTATCTTTATTTTACTCTGTAAGGTGCGCCTGATTGTACCGAAAGCACACGCCAACGTCTCCGTGTAAGCTCCGCTCTGTTCTGAATTATTTTATAATTTATTGTTCCACAACGGCTTGTCTTTTTTTTTTGTTTAATTTACTCCGAAAACCACCCACACACATACACACACATAGACACGAGCATGATGTTATAACGCGAGAGCTTGTTCTCCTGTTGTTTTGCGCACGCGCGAGCGCGTATATGTATATGTGTATACTCGCGGCACGGTGGAAACGTAGCGGGCAAATTTCTTTTATATAACTATCGCTTCAGCTACGATCTTTAATTTTTTTTCTTCTTTTTTAATTATCTGTCGTCGTCGCTAGATAAGTCGTCTGCTGCTGTGCGTCTGAAGTCATTAGATGTATATTTTAAGCGAAAGGAAATAAAGAAAAATATATATGTTGCAAAATTTTTATACAAGTTTTGGACCTGCCTTTGTACTTGCCAAATGTTTACTTTTAACGAAGGTATGGGGAAAGATAAACGTCGTTGAGAATCTTAAAGATGACTTTTTCTCAGTACTTTTATTCAAATTTGATCCGATGTTAATGTAAAGATACAATATTGAGGGTCCATTGTATATACGATTTTTAATTTTATTTCGATTGGGGATAATGTAGCATAAGCGCAAGATAACATCAAGCTTATTGCAGTCATGGATTCGAGCTTTAACGTGGATTTTTAGAATCCCAATTGTTTAATATCCGTTTGTTGTTAGTATTTTTCTACAAATCGAATTTACTTATTTTGCATACTTAATGGATATTTTTGTTCTAAAAGTCTTAACGTTAAGTAAAAATATTCTAACGGCACAATTAAAATATTATTTACCACCGTCAGATAAAGAGACTCATGTTAAAGCCGAACTCGTCGACGACAGCTCGCGCGACGAAATCTAGTGGCTTTGGACGCGAACGAACGAACGAGAGAGAGAAAGAGAGAGAAAGTGAGAGCGTGAGATCCGTCCTCAACCTCGCGGAATGCCAGAGCAGAAAGAGAGATGAGAGAGAGAGAGAGAGAGAGAGAGAGGAGAGAGAATCCGAAAAAAGTCACAAATAAAACAAAGGCGTAAAGCTGGGGAACGAGTGAATGCGTGAGCGAAAGGGGGAAATACTCGGCACATGAATTTTACACAGTGATAAGAGAAAAAAATAAAAGCGTGAGGACCACTGGGTCCGTCAGGCTGTTAGATACACACCTAAAAACTTTTTTTATTGAATCTAAAGAGGAGAAAAAAAATGAAGCATAAGGAACGATGATATATAGAAAATGGATGCGAGAAATTACCTACTGCTATCACTATTGCATAACTACTATTACTACTACTATTACCGCTACTACTATTTACTAAACAAGAAAAAAAAAACTATCGCTACTACTACTATTACGTATAGGTATTTATATATTTACAATTGCGTGGTGTGGAGTGGAACATTGTGATATAATAGATTGGTGCTAACACCTTATTGAAATTGAAGATGAATTTAATGAATTTAAATAAATAAATAAATAATTAAAAAAAAAATCGAATCGTGCAATATTGGGTGTGAGAGTGAGCGTGAGCCAGAGAGAGTGATAGAGAAAGGAGGGAGAGAGAACAGGGCGAGCGCGTTATCACCCGAGGGGGGAGAAAGAGGAGACACGAGGATGGGATAAGAGAAAAGGAAAGAGAGAGAGAGAGAATATTTTTTCCCTTATTCTTCTTCTTTGCTATCACTTGTCTTAACGAAGCAAAATAAAAAGTAAATATACGTGATATGGTTGACTTTGTTCTGTCGTCGACGAGGAGGAGAGCAAAAAGGGAAAGAAAGAATATAGAAAACGCAATTATATACGCGCTGTGACGAAATGCCAAACTTTATAGGAGCGAGCGAGATAAGAGAAAGAGAGGTGAGAGTTATCAGGCCGCGCAAGAGAGAGAGCGAGAAAGAGTGTGAAAGAGGACGACGAGAAAAAATAAAACAGCAAAATTTCGAGCGAGAAAGCGTCAAAGAGAGGAAGAGTGATATATTATTATAATAACGGAGTAGGTACGGATTATTATTATTTTATAATAAATTAATACTGTATTTTACTGTTGATTAACCTGCAAAATGTTTTTTCTTGCAAAATAAAAAGTTCATATTTGAAAACGTGCACACACGCCCAATTTCATTCGGATCCAATCATTCATCGCGCGGCTGCTGCTGCCGCCTCTCCGTACCACAAGTAAGCGCCTCTTTCTTTCCTGTTCTCTCTTCTTCTTTTTTTTCGTATTCTTCCATACACGAGGAACGAGGCTGCTGAGCGCGCGCTGTTGTTCCGCCGCGAGTAAGGAAAGAAAGAGAGAGAGGCAAAGGGGATGCAAGAGTGCGTAACAGTAGCTTTTCCTTCTTCGCTCGCGAATAGTACTATATATATACTGATTGAAAGTATAAACCGTCGATTCGGCCGACGATCGTGTACAGAACAGTGTTTTTTCCTACTCTTAAAATTTTTAAATACGCGCCGATAATAACCCGCGCGGTTCTCCTTGTACATTATATGCTTCGCGATATATAGACTGTACGGATCCAAGAAAGGTCGCTATATACATTAGTAATCTCTTTGTACGTGAACATATATTATGTATAATATAAAAAATATACAATTATATGCACATTGCGAATGTCCGCGTATGTATATTTATATATATAAAAACAAAACGTAAACGCGTATATTATATATGTATATAATATATCTCGACGTCGTGCACGTGTATTCGTATAAATACGTTTTTCGTTATTGTTTTTTCGGGGGCCTGGGGGGCTGCGCGAGCATGTCTTGTAAAGACGCTAAACCGAATGTTAGGTAGATACAATACGCACAGAAAACAGACACACAGACACTCGTGATTATCGCGCGATTATCTTCTATACACTCGAGGCCACTCCGACCGAAGCGACGTCATTATTACGATTATAATTATTGTTACACTAATTGGATGACACCGGTTACGCTGCCGCGCACACACACACTTCGAGAGGGTAGACTATTGAAAAGGGTCGCGCGTCACCACCGGGGGCGAACATAATAATCGGCGTCACCGTCAGACTGAAATTGTGATTAAAAAAAGAGAAGAAAAAACGAGGCGATTGAGGGCCGGGGAGTGATATACAAAAAGGGCAACTAGTCTTTAGTAGCGCGCTGCGAGAGGGAGGAAGCGAAGAGAAAGGAGATACACACACACGCGCGCGCGCGCCCTTCCTCATTTACCTTCTGCGCTCGATATTGCGCGGTTTTTGTGCTTCTCCGTGGAACGAGGCCAACGACGACGGCGAAGGGCTCGAACAATGGGCCGTTAGCTATTACTTCGTTCTCGCTGCGCTCGCGTAACACCTCCGCGAACAAAAAAAAAGAAAAAACGTTAAATTATCGGGCAGTAAATTGAGGCTCTCAAAGAGTCTCTTTGGGCTGTTGAAATTTTCATTCGATTCTCCCTTCTCTATCCTCCCTTTCAATTTTCATTTGGCCGGCGCGTCGGTCGCTCCATTAGGCCGCGCGGTATAGTAACTCGATTGAGGGAGAAGGGAGAGGAGAGGATATAAAAAAATATGTATCGCGGATGGATTGGTCAATTCATTAGACATTCGATCGGCTGTCGATGCATCTCACGTGTGTGTGTGTACGGAGGCCTGATAAAATTGACGCGCGGTGTGCAGTCTAGACGGCGGCGCCTGAATTTTTTACTGGCCCGTCGGTCAATCACTCGCGTCACACACCAACACCACACACACGTGTGCGTCACGCGGCAAGGGTATATTGTGTTTCCGTCGTTACGCCGCCGCCGCTAAGCGATTGCGGAATCGTGTTACGCCAGTGCAGGCGTTTGTAAAGTGACAGGCTGATATGGTGGATATATACGTTTCTTTCTGGTTTGTTTTTGTTTTTTTCGATTGGTACTGTAGATGGTTTACGGTGACGCCAGGGGTGTAAAATGGTGCTAAAAAATCTCGTTGCGTTACTGTACGCGAGGTGCGTTTTTATTGAGTTCCGAGCTGTTGCCTTCTTGGATTATTATTGAATGTATTTACGACACTGCGCGCGTGTCGCTAAACGATGTCGCGACGAGGGGGTTTGTTCCTTGCGTGTGATATATATAGAAAGATGGCGACGCTCTTGTACTAGTGCGTAACGCATCCGTCGTTTTTTTTTATACTTGGCCGCAGCAGCGAGTTATGTGTCTTTGTATAATATTCTGGATGATTTGCATCGGGGAGAGCAAAAACGACAAAATTCCGATATGTTTGTAGTACACGATGTACACATACACACACACTGCACACAACTACCACGCCCGCCACTTCCTATTATATAAACATTTTCGAGGTTATACATTATATATATTTAAAAAGCTCAATTAAATCGATTTTACAAATAAGGAGGTGAGGAATTTTTGGGGGACAATTTACTATATTCTTAAGGATTCTTAAGGATCTTATAAGATCTTCTTGTAGATGCCTTCGTTGCGTTTACGATTTTCTCGATTCTTTGTATGTTTATACAGATCATCCATCATTCGAAGATTCTCAGTTTTACTGGCAAGACACGCATTGTTATATTATGCGAGAAGCACACTTTTTTGTTTTTCTTTCAATTTTTAGATATACTATAGATGTTTATAATAGTTGATTTATTATTACGATCGCAGAAAATAATGATATACAAAAAAAAAAAAACAAAATAAAGACTTCGCAAAAATAATCACATGTGCATTTTAATGTATTTCATAATGATTTTGTTGATTAAACTTGATTGTGCGTTAACCAAAACAGTCTCCACTTTTTTCCACTTTTTTTCGTTATTCTCTCTTTTTGATTGCCACACCTCTTTTTATCTGTTTTTTCGTTCTCTTATCGTATTATTTGACTGTACAATTTCAAGCATGAATCCCACAAAGTTACTTTAAAAGTACCGTAGCCGAATGTAATTATTCATAATTTAATGAACGTACAACCATTGCCACCAAATTCACACCGAGCTTTACTCCATACCACAATATCCTCACTTCCCCAATCTCAACATCTGCACCCAAGAAAAAAAAAGACAACCGAAATTAGCCATCCTGCCCTGAAATTCGCCGCAAAAATGCCTTGAAACGAGAGCGCAGAAGGGAGAGAGAGTGAGAACGGGCGCGCGCGGTTAAAAAATGACCAGCAGCAACAAGTGGTCCCGCCGGCGCTCCTCCGCAATGTGTGCGTGCGTGCGCGCCGATCGATATGCGGCCACGGGGTGGGCAAGGCGCGCAACCTCGTTCGATAAGAGAGACGCATTTGCGTGTGTGTGTGTGCGTGTCTGTGCATGTAAGCGATTTCACCGGACCAGATTGCGCGCGGCCAATTACAGTCAATTAAATGTTTGCGCGCGCGCTAATGAGGCTTTTGTTGCTACTGTAAATCGTACATATATATGCATTCGGTGTTTAACTGGCTTTTTTTTGGGTCTTTCAGCTTTTGTTTTCTCGCGGTCGTCTGCGAGATTGACTATATTTTGGTTATCGGAGTTCTCGCGACAGCTTGTTTTAATGAACAGTTTTTCTGGTTATCGTTTGCTAAAGATTATAAACTTTTTTTCCAAATAAAGGGGATGATGTGTATTTGTGTCAATAATTAAAAAAAAAATAGAAACTGAGGCAAAGGTTCAAATCGTGCTTATCGCAGCGAATTCATCGACATTACTATAAACGAAGTAAATTGTAAGTATATGCAATTTTATTCTATAACCAAAAATTACGTATCGCTTGAAAAGTACAAAAACGTCGCGGTAATATAATACGGTAGAAATGATGGCATAAACGCTTAAAATGTTAAAACCCCGCTTATTTTGCTCCTCAAGTATGGCCAGTCTGTTGTTGTATCGTGTAAGTGGAAGAAGTCAATTGTCTGTCCGACGAAAGCCGAACAAGGATATACGCGGCATGTCAGCTCTCAGTAGGCAGTTTATTATAACGTCGTCATCTTATTCTCGTAAATACCTGGAAATAAATGGCCCACGGAGTTAAAATTAGAGCCCGATTATTTGTTGTCCTGCTACTGTTGTTGTCCTGCTACTGCTGCTACTAATCCACTCGAGGTAGATTCTATTTCCAGAGTGCCGACAAATATTTCCTCGCCGAGTGATCGATGCCTGTAAGTTTCTAGGAATTTCAAGATTACAATCTTTATAAAAACATCAATCTCTCTAATTGGATTGCCATTTTTACTAAACGCGATTACTATTATTATTACATTTTGCTCTAAAAAAAGAAACTACACGTGCTAAGATTAAAATAACTTAGAGTCTATTCGAAAGGGATATTTCTCATTTTGGCTACTTATATTGAACGAAAGTTAGTTTACGTCGTTCGCGAAAACCGGAAACTTTAACGAAATCTGCAATCAAGTATTATTGGACGAAATGAGCTTGAAGGTTTTTAACGAGAAAAAAATAAAA
>JAPYZP010001710.1:0-22288 GCA_030522985.1 Torymus sinensis | reverse complement strand
GTTGCTGCTGTTTTTTTTTTTCATTTTTATCTTGTTTTTTCTTCTTTTTTTTTGATGGAAATAAATGTGGTGATTGGTCGAGTCACGTGTGTGATGTCGCGACAGGCGTGTATACAAGCGCGCGTGCGCGCGTGCGGTTTGTTTGTAGTGTGTATGTACGCGTCGCCGCGATTCTTTTTCCTCGTCCGCGGGGTATAAAAACGGTGAGCTCTTTATTTTTCGATAACAGCGGTCGACCGGTAACCCTTTTTTAGCCTCGATATATTGAAGTGGCCGAAGTATATACTCTATACTGAACAAATTTTTTAGCTCTTTTTTTTCTTATTTTAGAAAAGACTTCGTATGAGAAGAAAGAAAATTGTCCATAAATGTATTTGTATAAATAAGTATATAAATAATGTTATAATTAATATAATGCTAACACTAAGTATAGCATTGAGAATATAAAAAAAAAAATAGCTTGGGTGAATATTTTTGCAGCTTTTTTTTTCGATTTTCCGACAAATTAGCAATCAGAGCTATCTTATCCGTTACCGCGAACACTTTATAATTGCCTAACTTTCAATACCAACAAGTTTATATTAATTATAAAGATATTTATGAACTTATTTGTGTAAATATACACCAGATGATATAAGTTCATATGAGTCTTTCCAACACACGAGACGTATGCATGAACATGAAGTAACTGACGCGCGTGTACAATCTATTACGGTTGCTCGTAAAACTGACGTTTATTATCCCATCCAATAAATTAATAATAGAGTTATGATTAATGAGTCATTCTTGTACCTACTTTTGACACATCAGCCATTTCTGAAAATACATATTGTTCTCGCCAACTTTGTCGAGCTAGAATATCAATACTTCTATGACGTTAATAATCTTTAAATGATAGAGCTTAGCTCTTTTCGAAAAAGCTCGAAATATTTATAAACCAGAAAAAAAAGAAAAAAAAGGTCCCAAAAGGCCATCCTTATATTCACGTGAATTGAATTCAATCTTGGCAATGTCGTAAAAAAAAATCTGGACTTTACTATTAATTACTATCTCTATATACAGCCCATAGAGAAGGATTATACGCGGAAAAGTTTATGTGTATATGTGCGTATATATATGATATGCACAAGCGTCGCGCTCTAGTCAGTCGGCAATAACTTTTTAATGCTCTTAACCCTTTAATGACTGTCAGGCGCGCGGCAGCGGTGATAACTCGCGCGCGCCCCCCCTCCGCCCTTCACTCTTCCCCTCATTTCGACCCATCAAAGAGCTTAAGAGCGCTCTGTGCCTCTCCAGCGCATTAAGCTCGATTTCAGTTCATCCTGAAATTTGCTCCTTCTAATTTAAGTTTATTGGCTTTACTTTAAACAACTATTACGCACTTTTAGCGCAGCAGGGGGGCGGCGGCGGAGGGGAGAAAAAGTTTTCGCCGAGCGGAAGGAGAGACGAACGAGGCTTTCAGTTTTTCGCCTATAATTAACCGTAACGCGCTTGGGAAGGGGAGGGGGTTGCAGGAGAAGAAAAATTAAGTTTAGAGTTCCCGGGACGTGTACTGAGAGAGAGTGACGCTGAAAAGAAAGACTCGACAGTTAAAAGTATATTGAAAGCAGCAGCAAATACCGTGTTGGATGTTTCTCTTTTTTTTTTCTCTCATTAATCTTGAAATGGTATTCCTTTTTTTTTTTGTATTTATATTCGCGAAGAATTCGAAGGAAACTTGCTCGCGTAAAATTATCGCTAACCGGGTATACAGCGATAATAAGAATTTTCTCATTCTCGGGGCACAAGTCTTCTCAATATTACTTTCTGGCTATATATTTTTAGCATCTAAAATCTCCCGGAATTTCAAATATTTCAATCAGCCGGAAATTTTTCCAAAGATTTAGTCGCCTGCACTGAAACGCAGCGCTTGCGCCTCAGCTGACCCGTAACTTCATTCTCCCGCTTTTATATCATCCCACCCTTCGCTTTACAGCGGCCCCGGCGGTTCTCTTTCGCTCCTTACTCCCAGAAAATAATAAACACCCACTACAAGACCTCGGCTGTCCATAAAACCGGAAGCGCGCAGCTCTCTCACACAAGCGCTCGAGTCTCGAAAACCTTATTGCGCAGTAAAAATCGCGAGCAAGCAGCTGCGTCTTAATAACTCGCCGCGGGGAAAGCGAGGAAAAGAGAGAGATAGAGAGGGCGGAGGAGAGAAAAGGGAAAAGAATCTAATGACGACGAGGCGACTCGCAATATAGGTCTGGCCATCAAATGAATATGAGTCCGACCAGCGAGACAGCACGTCCCTTTTGCATGTCCTCCTTTGCCCCTCTTTCTCTCTCTCTCTCTCCTTCTTCCGGTAAAACGCGTAGGTACACGAACGGAAAGTTAAGTTTCTGCGAAAAAGAGAGGAGAAAAAAAAAGAAACGAAGTAGACGCGGCGATCCTTTAAAGTTTCGCCCTGGAGACTTTAAAGTTTGATTAGCGCGCGACGTCGGGTACCGCGCAAAGTTTTCCCTGAAAGGTCTGTCTATATCTCTTTCTTTTCTTTTTTTCTCTTTCGATAATAACTGCGAGATTTGGCAGGTCCCCACGGGGGAGGCACGGGGAGGGCAGAAATTTCTTTTCCTTCGCGCGCGCGATGTTGAAGTATGATTGATAATGACACGCAGAGGCCCGGGCGAATGGAGCTAGGGGAAGAAGAGAGAAATAGATAGGTCGCGATTTTTCGAGAAAGGAGAGAAGTTGATTTTCAGGAGCTAGGAGTGTGAGAGCGTGATTTTCAATATTGGATTCGGGGAGGAAATAATGGATTTTTTTTTCTTCCTCGGGGAAATTGAAAAATTCTAGATGCCACATTTGAGCATGAAGGGATTATCAAAGTAGAAAAAAAATATATATATATACCAATCCGATTCAGAAGAAAATCCATTTCTGGGGTACGTATAACCATTAAAGGCTTGAAATCCATTATTTATTTATTATTAACCAGACAAATTACATAGAATGCAATCCTTAAGAGGTATGTAACAACTACCTATACTAGGGCTGGTACATAAATACTTACTAAACTAACTTACTAACTAACTTACTAACTAACAAGGAGAGTGCACACCCTTTGGGAAACGGATTTTCGCCGGCTTTGGAGAACTGATTTCTGGTACATAAAAATAAAGCTCAGTGTGCCTAATTTCATCTTATAGGCCCTTTTTCTTGTAAAAAACTTGTACATGAGGATTATTTGATCATCAGAAAAAGGTATCAAGAGATTTTACTATAAAGTACACGATTTTTTATAGCAATCGGAAAGACGAAAAAAATGCCGCCTGGGCCAGCCCGATAGACCTAACAGTTACAGAGTTATGGATGTCGAAAAATTGATGGAAAATTGTGACTGGTTCATCTTTGACTCATCGTAGCTACTAAATGTAACTATTCTTATCGCTAACAGCCTTTTTTGTTTTTGGAAGTTGAATACTCTTATTTCTAGTTATAGAAGTACTTTTTTATATATTTCTTGAGTTCTTCATAGTGATACGTTAAGGCCTCCAAGGTAAAAACTTGCCTTAGATTTAATGGTATAAGTTTTCTATTAAACAGTTTTTAGTTATAATTTATAAGATTCTCGTTTGAATATTCTGCAAACGCGACATATTATCTTTGTAAACACCGCCCCACGCAAGTAAAAAATGATTTTCTTTTTGTTATTCATTCCCATTAAGTATACATACCTCTACGCTGATGCAGCTTTTCTGCATTTTACGGCGGGAAGGGACAAATATTACGCTTACATGTTATATGTATATGAGACGTCAGCCACCTTGTAAAGTCAACGCGCGGGGTGTGCGCGCTAAGCACGCGTCTAATTGTTTGAAATTAATATGAAAATATACGCGCGGACCGGTGGGAGTCAAAACTAATTATAACTTTTGGAAGTTGTAATGTAAATCGCAAAGTTATCGTGTTTTGCAATAAATCCGCAAATTTGCGTTCCATTATATTCCGCGCGCGGGCTTTTATAATATACACACGCGTCTCGCGCTAAGCTCCAACTTTTCCATTTGTCCGATAAACATTATTAGAAGCTCAGGCAAAAAAACTTACGTATAACAAGCGAATGCGCCCCCCCCCCTCCTTCTTTAAACAAAGAAAGCACGCGCACTGTAATGGATTAAAAATGACAGAAGAGAGCATCGTGGACTCACCTGATCCGCGATTTCCGTGAGGTCGTGCAGGCTTATGTTGTAGATGGCGTTCCTGCAACGAGAAAGAAAATAGTTAAGTGAAAACTTCATACGGGCTTTATGTACGCAGAGCATCGTCGAAACACGTCGCATGAATTTGTAAATACGCCATTTTCATCACGCGACGCTGTGTGCGTATATATATATGCGTATGTGTGTGTTTATGCGCGTGTGTGATGTGAAACACGCGATAATGCATTTCGCGATTGCTCGCTCGCTCAGCCGGTATAATTAATAAAAGTGCGCAAAGTGTTTCGCGTGCATCACGGGGACACAGAGAGAGATGCGCGCACCTGGATTCATATGTGTGCGCGCGCTTCGCAGTGCCTATATAAGGTTAATTATATGTCGCGTGCAGAGTAATTGCAAACAGAGTCGGCGTAGGCGAGTGTGGGTCAGTGTAATGTCGAATATATTTCGACGCTCTCGCGACGGCGGGCGAATGCGAGAAAGAAAAAAGGAAAATATATCATTCTCGCGTCTCTCCCGGCTATACGTACAAAACGACGTGATTGATTCGACGTGGGGCCGCTGTGGGAGATGTTTTTCCGCGAGCTCTCCCGTATTTGCACGCTATACTATATAACGTACTGCGTCGTTCAGATGCATTTTAGAGCCGCGCGTGTAGTGCAGCGATCGGGCCAAAAGTATGTATATACACGGCCAATTAATTAACATATTTACTAGGCGTTCATTGATTCCAGCTGAGTGTGCAGCGCGCGCAAACAGGCGCGGGCGAATATATTTACAGGGCTCTCGGGGAATAGAAGTATGTATAGTATGCGCGCGCCATCGCTGCGTGGCTGCATATTAACGTGTGTAGAATTTCGTTACGCTGCATACGGGTTAATTCGTTCTCCGACTTTTATGTATGTGCCCGGGTCAGAATGAGAGCCGCGCGAGAGGTCACATTTGCGAACAAATTTTGAGATATTACTGTAATATATTTACTCGTAACTGAAACTATTAATAACGTCCTAAAACAGGGAGCCTTTTGTTGTTTAAATTATTAATAATCGATAACAATAGCATACGTATAACAGTAATGTAGCTATTGACTATTGATACTTTGACATTGAATATCTCAAATCGATAGGTATACGACACTCTCGTTCTGACCCACAGACACACATATCACACATATACAAGTACACAAATTTACGTTAGTGTAAGAGTTGCGTGTTACACCGACACATAAAACGATCGCCATTACGTTTCAAACTGGCGTCGAGTAGACTCTCAGCCTAATAATAAAGATATTTCCATTGCTTATACATATACGCATATAGTTCGTTATCACGCGCGCTCTCTCTCTCTCTCTCTCTCTCTCTCTCTCTCTCGCGGGGATATAAGATAATTGCCACCATCAGTCAACAGCCTCATGTAAATTTCACTTGAATCTAAATCGCGCGGCGATTTGTATAAATGAATATAACCGTCGGTATATACTATGCTCTCTAAAAGTGAATAAGTGAAAGGACGCTCACTGATGCAAACATATAATGAAAAAACAAAATCTTTAGCGAATATTTACTTATACTTTTTGAATTTCTTTCCAGAGTAGTACATGTTGTAATTCATGTTATTGCTTACTTCAAGATATAGTTACGCATAATTCGCGCTCCAGTGAACGACTTTTTCCTCATTCACTATTATACAGAGAGTACCTATGGAACTTTTCAATTAGATATACATCTATACATCATCATCACCGTCCGTATATAAACACACCGGAAAATTTTCCCCCCTGCGTGTATCACAGCCACTTATCCTCGACTCCCCGTACCACTACACTGTCCCCTGCGCCCCCTCTCCCCCCGACCATAAACATCGAAATTCATCGATGCGTTGTAGGCGCGCGCATCACGCGGCACAATGCGCACACGTAAGTATATACCCAGAGAAAACCACTCGAGCGACCACGAGAATAGTCAAACACAGCAACAACAGCGCGCGTGCTATGACGATAAATTAACGCGACCGTTTCCCCGATTTGCCGGCTACCCTCGCCCCCCAATACTTGAATTCGTCACGGACGCCCGCTTTTGCCGCGCTGTATATAGGACTTTCTGCTCCCCGCCCGCGCGATAAGTTACTCGGCTATACGCGGGGCTACGCGAGAGACTTCAGCTTCTCTACCCCATCATGGCATGGGAGAAGGAGGGGAGGAGGGGGCACAAATTTACACGATAACGAGCCGCCTAATAGCCGCATATAGCTGTGTTCCTGCTTCCCTTTGCGTAGGCAGTAGCTCCATCCACGTGACCACACACACACACACACACACACACACACACACGTATTATACACCTTCGCTTGCATATAGGTATAGAGATCGTGTCGGTGGCTCATAACTTTGGCAACTGCGAGCATGTGTGTGTATATATATATATCCACACACATACGCACACACACACACACATCACCAACGCGTGCGCGCGCTATTCCCCAAAGGAAGCGGAGTCAAGACTGTTGGGGGAATACGTACACGCTGGGCGTGTGTGTATGTGTGTGTGTGTGTGTGTGTGTAAATATATATACATCTGTGTGTAGGTGTGTACACGTGTCAGTATATAGGGGGTGAAACACACACACACACACACACACACACACACACACACACACGTACGTCGTTTTACGCGAGCGATACAGTCCGGCTGCACGCACGCACTGTATATATATATGCCCGAGCAAACGTCGTCGTATCTGCGACCTGTGTGTGGGTGTTTATATGGTATATACCCAGACGCTGGAGCGAGCGAGCGTTAATTGAATTGTAATCGAAGTGGGACAAAGAGGATACAGGTGGGCGCGGTTGGTAATAGAGCAGAAGTTCCTTATACCTTTTGTGGCTTTTTTGTTTCTTCCTCTCAAGTGTTATTGGCGAGAGTAAACGTAGATTTACGAGGCGATAAGAGGTAATTACAGATTATACGCCATCGTTTGATAATTGTTTCTTTTTTTCAATCTCTCTTATAGAATTGTTTGTAATATGGATCTGAAATCATGCGTCGCCCGATTTATACGACGACCAAAGGATTTAAAGCCCGCGTGTGTGCAGGGTTCAACGACTCGTGTCAAACGCAGGGATGTTCGCGAGACTGTAACAACTGAAATTCCATCAGAGAGACTCTTGTACAAACGTGTATATATATATAAACACGAGTTTTCATCTTTACTGTCAGAATATTTTTACAGGCTCTGCTCTCTCTCCTCTGTATACTACGCACACATCTCTGCACACTGCGTACCAACTTTCCCGCAGTTGAATCGCCGACGTTGCATATCCGACCTATACGTAATCCGACAATAGACTTTATGATACCGCACGTGCGCGCAACCGCAGCGTATATAGTTCATATATAGTAATGGCTTAACTTACGAGCGCAATTTATGCGAAGTGTAACAGCGCGGCGCGCAGAGGAGCGCAGGGCGTAATTGAGGCGAACGAGATAATGGCGATATATATACTCTGTCTTTTTTCGGCTCGGGCCTTTGGCGGCGGCGGCGCGCAAGCGCAATCGTCGAAATCGAAGTTTCGCTTCTACAGGTCCGTGTCGCCAAGTAAGGTATACTGTTACCGTGTTAAATCGCACGGCACGGCTAAGATTAAGACCCGAGAAAAAGCAGCCGAGGAAAGATTGTCTGTGTCGAGGAGACCGAGAGAGATATCTCCTGCTAATGGAAAAATACGGTTCTCTCTTGCGTAATTATTTAGGGGAGTGTTATTAGGTAGGAAAAATGTGGACGAAGTACTGGAATAAGAGAATAGAAGAAAGTCGCGTGTAAAAATAGAAACCGAAGCGGAATCATACGAAAATAGCTTGAATTGAGCTAATGTATTGATCCTCGTTCGAATTTTTCATTATGCCAATAATTAATTGTATCCCGCCAAAGTTTGTCTCTGAATATTCGCAATAAAACGATATTCTATTGTGCAATACAAATAATAAAAATATACATTTATGCAAAATCTTTTGATGATAGACCGTCACACAATATTCCTACCATTGCTCGAGCGACGAACAATATACTCATATATACCGCTTTACGCAACTTTTAAATACGCAAATCTAACTTAGTATGCAATTTACTTATATAATTAATTGTGACTTCATACAGCTTACTTATTAGACGAGCACAAATTGTGTATAATTCACGAGCGAATCGAGGAGATGAGGTGAACTCCGTATACAATTTTTAAACTATACGATTTTCGATCGTTTTTCACTTTCTTTTTTTTCATCCTGTTACGGATCAATGCATAGGTACTAAAGGTATAGTTATATATACCATTCCCGTTTGTTGCTTCTACTCATTTACTCTTTATTCGAATCCGATAATTATCGTCAATGGTTATTCTCGTCGAGAAAATCTCGAAAAGCCCATAATAAAAACAAAGTGGCACATGTATGATCGTTAAAATTCGCTTCGAAATTAGTCACGAGAGAAATCCCCTATGCATTTTCAGCTTATTACTTTCGGAAGGATCGTTACCATTCCGCGAATACCTTCATCATAACAATTACTTACAATGTACCCCCTTACGCCCTCCCGTCGCGGCCCCCTCCCCCCACCACCCCTTTATCCCTTATTTGAAACGTAAAACTCGGTAACGCGAACTATAACACGTAATTCCACTCCTTCTCCCAGTCTCTCCCTCGCCTTGCAAGATTACACCGATGACTCTCATCGCGTTCTTGCCACCCGTGCCCATCAGCGTCGACTAAATTGAAAGAATAAAATAATTCCAGCCCCCCCTCCCGCCCGCCCCGCTCCACGAAAGCTCTACGACCTTAATCCAAATGAGTGCGCGTCTTGTGCGACTCTGCCGCTCTATAGCACGTCTCTACTTCCGCGTCGCCGCGTAAGACGGAGCGCTTCTCCATTCTCGCTCCGGCTCGTCCCTTTTATACGCGCGGGCGAAACGAGTTTGTCATTCCGTTTGTAATTTGCGCGCGAGCGCGCGCTCGTACGTCGTATAATTGTTCTTCTTCTGCAGAGCGTCGTCGACGGCGTAGCAGTAGTGGCGTAGCCCCTCTCCGCCGAATTATTATAGTCAATTTCGCGCCTCTGCCTGTCCTCTCTCTCTCTCTCTCTCTCGAAATAAAGTTACGCCGGATAATTGGGAGATAAATAGGAGTCGACGTCGCGAGAACGAGAGAGAGTCCATTAGTTTAATTCTCTTTGTGCAGCGCGCGCCCGCGAGGTGGGGAAGGGGAGGCAAGACAGCGACAATTAGGCTAATGACGTTTTGCCGCGTGCAAAAAGCGCGCGAGCGAGCGAATGCGTATATATATATATATATGGTCCTAGTTGTCGCGCTCGCGGTCTCTGTCGTAAGCTTGCGTAGATATATACGCTCGCTAATTGGATTGCGAGGTAATTTTTTTTTTCTCTCGATTGTTTTAAGAAAAAGCGTTTAACGAGCCCTTCTGCGCGGCGCTCGTCTCTCTCTCTGTGTGTGTGGAACTGTGAAGCGCGCGGCGCTGCACGCTGACCTTTTCAAGCTTGCAAAATCGCTGTGTGTGTTCGCTGTATGTAGCGGGCAGAAGGGGGGGACACGATGGATTAACGCGAATCTCGAGGTTTTGATGTTAACACGTGCGGCGCGCGTCTATACGGATGTAGGTCACGAGCGTATTCGGATGATTCGCGCGTGGGAAATGGAAATATAAAGATAGATAGGCGCGCGCGTGCTCGCGAGCGACAATATTTTATTAATCCCTCGGTTATATTCTTTCCCTTCTGGGATATTGCAAAGTGCTATTTTCAAATGTAAATCTTTCGCCTGTATAGCTGAAATTTATTGCAAATATTTTGTCATCCTATATAATTTTAATGGAATGACGAACGCGATTTTTCCGGTTCGCGGATTTAACGATCGATGCGCAGTAGTCATTTCATTAAGTGTAAATTATTGAGCGAGCGCGAGCGCATTCAGCTGTGCTGAATGAAAATAAATATGCAATGCTTTCCGTTGACATTTCCTTTGTAACAAATCCCTTGAAATTTTCAAGTTTATATATCTTTATTAAAAAAATAAAAAAATAAAAAAAATTTAAGTAGAACGGATATTGTATTCCAAATGAAATGACATGCTGCCTCTGTATCATATTTTTTAAATTTACCGGGACAATTCTCAAGTTGGATGCAATATCATTTCGTTATAGGGTAACCTAGAGGAGTAAAGAACAGTTGACTTTTTTTTTGTTAATTCTAAATTGGAATTTGAAGAAAGAAATAGAAGAAAAACTAATTATGGTTATTACACTTCCGTAGTGACAAATGACTAGCACGATACTACAAATCATTACAAGCCCCAAATAATCTGTAATCATTGTCAGCATATCCATCTCAATTAAAATGGGGTTCTGGCGACATACCACATCTACCCATTGCCCATCTCATTCCATATACCGTTCACTCGTATACTTCGCTAATTAATTAGCACGCACACAGATACACGTACGCCATTAACTCCCGGAACCTATGCACATCGACGAAACTGAAATCCCGCTTTAATACCTTGCACTACCAAAAATCATCTAATCCTGATCCCCTCCCCCTCTAATCGAGCTAAAAGCCGCTGCGCGCTGAATCATTCATCGGCTCTCTCTCTCTCTCGCTCTCACCGAAATCCTGAAAACGACCCTGCTTCTCCCTCGGATTTACGAAATTTCGTACTCTCGCACGGTATAGAGAGAACGAGAGAGAGAGAACACGCGAATCGATAACACACGCGCGAGTGCTAACCCCTCCTCCCTTCCCCTCGACTCCCGCGACGCAACAAGTGCGCGCGTCAATCGCGCCACGATAATGGATGATCGAGTTCGCTGCCTTCGCTTGCGCTATTTGCAAGTCAAGGGGTGGAGGGTACAGCGGGGGTGGGTGGCAAAACACGCGCTAAAGAGTGCAAGAGTTTCCACTGGCGGGTTTTTACCGAGCGCACGTTTACGCGCGCGCTCATCATGTAGCGGGAGCGCGCGGTAGATCTATTGCATCGAGCGACCATGTTCCAATCGGACTGGACGGAGTTTCGATTTGTTTTTTTTTCTTTTTTTTTTTTTTGTATTACAGTGTTCGACTCGTTCGTATTCCAGACAATATTCAAAAATATTATATTACACTGATTATTATGGCGTAGAATATTAAATTTCAATTTTAATATATACCAATGTACGTATAAACAAGCAACAATAATATAACATTTATATGTAACATGTAAATAAGCGAGATTCGTGCTATAGAATACGAATCTCGCTTGTTTACGCGGCGTTTTCATTCGATTTAATATTCAATTCATGCAGGTGTTGCTCGTCACGTTTGATGATGGATACTTTTGGCTCGTTCGCCCGCATATCGTCACCTAAGTGCTGCAATAATTCTTCTATGACCACTTTTTCTCATTTCGATATATCAATAAAACAAGTTTTCCATATATGAAGCAAGAAATATACATTATAACATCGTTTGACGTTAATATAACACACTAAGGCTCTGACAAGGATACTGTTTGGTCGATTTTCTGTTGGCTTAATTTTGTAGGTACAGATAATTGTATTGGTATACAGTTCTGAGAGCCGTACAAGATACATTGAAAGCACTAATGTGTAAAGTTCTTTTGTCAAAGCATTAAATAGGTTATGATTTTTCATTAAAATAAGCTCGATTGATAAACACACTCGATTACAGATGAAATACGCAAAAGCGGATTGGACCTTTTTAGGTTATAACATAAACATCGGTTTCACGTTGTAGCGTTGTCAACAAACAAATACAGGCGGCAAAACTAAATTGTACCGTTGTCAGAGCTGTACAAATACATTTTCCGGATCCGAACAATAGTGCTGTTATATTATACAAATAAATATACGTCTGCAAGGGTGTAAATGATCAGTATATCGAAATTATGGTTTCTACAGACTAAAGTTTTTTTCAGTACACTGTAATGTTGAAGACTATATTCTCAATTACCTATTTTTTGAATTAACAACATTTGTGCGATTAGGTGACGATATGTTATACACGTTTTTTTCATACTCGTTTTCGGTACCCATACCTTTCTTTAATACTGTGAAGCCTGGCCAGATCTCCCCTGCCTTGACGAGAGGTACTGAGGATCTATTATACTTACTCCATCAATTTTAACTGATGTGACGGAATATAGATATATATTTTTAGTATTCATGTCACGTTTCATGGACTGAAAGGGTATATTAATGTCACCGTCCTGAGGCTTTGTTATAAGAACGCAAAATCACCCAAATGATCGACGAAAATTTATAGGCTTTTGCGATGGTCACTTTTATTCCTTTGTGGTCGTGTGTGTATGTGTGTGTGTGTGTGTGTGTGTGTGTGTGTGTGTGTGTTGGTGTGTGGGTCGCACGCGATTAGAAAATAGAAACAAAATTCGGTGCATAAAAATCAGATTGATTCTATACGTTACCTTGCGCCAATGAGGATGAAGGTAGAGGAGCGCTCGAGCAGCTTGAAGTGCTCGCCATGAGTCTCGTTACCCTGGAACCGCTGCCCGATCACCTCACCTGAAACACATAATACGATGGGTATGGTGATTATAAAGGACATACTATAAATTATGTATAGTTGCTCATTCTAGCGTTGCTCTGAGAATAGGGGAAAATTGAAATTTTCCGCTTGCTCGAGTTTCGCTCAGCTCGGATTCTCCGATTGATCCACACTGCGAGAAAGTTTGAGAAGAGGGAAATCGTGAGTAACTTGAATGTGCTCTCGGATTTTCCCGAGTTTGCCGTTTCCGGGAAGGTATAGGTATATTATTTTGTTCGCCTCTTCTATCGCGTAATTTCGCGTAATTGCGTAACTTGGCGAGGTCGCGGATCGGAAAATCATTTCAAATTTGGAATATTACGCTTCACTTCTGATATCTCATACGTGTTAGTTATAGCTTTTCCTAGGAATAGACACGATGAAGCATCTCATATTTAAGCATATTGCTACTCTACGCTGTTACTCTTCAAAGTTGATTTATTGAAAATTGCTCCACCCACGAAATTAGTGGAAATAAACTACTTAATTTATTAGTGTATATTCACTATTTCATTAGTAGTTTCTTAAAAACTACTGATTTCATTATAGTTGCTTTTTAACGCACATACTACTTCGATTGCATTCAATTACTATTAATAGAGTAATATTATGCGCGCTAATTAAGCAGGAAACACACTCGTGTACTCATAACTTACCGCTCGCTTTCCACAGAACACAATTATGCGATATGTATGACATGTTTGGTAAACAGCGCAAAGCTTCCTGTTACGGATACATGTTAATTATAAATACTCAGGATTTTAGAAAATAGAGTTCATCTAAATTCGTCATTATTGATTGTATACAAGTATATTTACTCCGAATACGATTAATTCGAAAAAACAAATAAAAACCGTTGCTATAGGAAGAAGTTGAGTTGTTGATTTGCCATTAGTTATCTCTATCTTTGCGTATAATCTTTGAATAAGTATTTAAATAAATGAAACTTTCGAGTATTTTGTGTTTATAATTATAATTTATGCATTCGCACCTGCCACGACCACGAGTCCCGTTTCGTGCAGAACACTTTCCCATTAAAAAAATAACAAAAAAGTATACACTCATTACAGGAACGGAACACGGCGGCGTTTTGGGGAGGGTGATAATTGTTTCGCCAGACCGCAAAAATTGGCATCATTCGCACTCTCAAGCTCGGCGGTGGGTACTACGTATTTACCCGATGCAGAAGCGGGTCGCCCCCCCCAGCCGCGGCGCTAATTCAATTTCCCCCGGCCAGTATACCGCCGCAACCGCCGCCGCGACGCGAAAATTTCAATTACCCAAAACGGCTTTTAGCTCGCTCGTGCCGTCCATTAACGATTCAAGCCCGCCGCGTATACAAAGAATCTTATAACTCGACCGAGGCTGTATAGTATAAGTATCTATGTATATATACACACAATTTAAAAGGAACGAAGAAAGGCCGCGACGATTGTTCGCCCGGCGAAATTGAGACACGCTGCAGCGGCGCCGCGCGGCGAGAGTTTTCAAATTGGATCGGGATGCGTCGTCGCCGGGATTCTGTTAATTAACTCGCATCGCCGTTGTTCTCTTATTCTTCTTCTTCTTCTTCCTTCTTCTTCTCATTGTTTTACAGCGCGAGGAAGAGAGCGCGTTATCTCTCCCTCTCACCCTCCCCCTCTTTCGGCACAAAAATAGCCCAACCGCGTATATTTTTAAAAGCCCGAGCAATTTTCCCCATTGTTTCGCGCGCGCACTCGCGAGAGCCCGGCGATGATTTATTCAGGAGGAGAGGAGGGAGAAGAGCGGCTCTCGCAGAGAGGGAGGGCGAGAGAGAGAGAGATAAGGTTCATTTGAATACGCGCGCAACCGCGCGGCGGCGGCGGCGCTGATAAATCTCGAGGATGAAGTTTATGAATTTTCAAGTCCGTCCGCGTGAATTATCTGATCTTGCGGGAGGGGAGAGAGAGCGGGTGAAGTGAGCGGGGAGGATGCGGATGATACGCGCGCCTGTCTGTTTCTCTCGCGGTCGATGCGCGCGCGGCAATTAATATTTAAGTATATGAATGTCGAGAGGGTTGGGAGGGTGGGGGACTTTTTTCCACAGTATAATTAGTTGTTTAACGAGTTAGTGTATACGAGTCGACAACGATCGAAGCTAACGTAATTTTTGCATTTGCATAAACCATAGCATTGTATGCAAAGTCCCCGTGGCGATGAATAGTCATCAAATCATAATGACGCGCATATATATCGCGCGTATACACACAACGCGACTCAGCTGGCGGCACAATCAAATCAAATTCTCCCTCTTTTAAAGGGAGAAAAAAAACATCACTCGCTGCACGTCGGCCTGCGTACATTCAGCTCTCGCGCGCGCGCACACACACACACACGCACACGCACACCTGTTTCTCCGCTGGTACAATCATATATAAGGTAAAGTGCCCGATACCTGGACCGATTTTGAGCACAATCACAAACAAATGCCGTTTTCAAAACCAATAGGCGAAATTTTTTCAAACTTTTGAATCTAGATATTGATTTGTGATCCATTTAATTAATTTTTCGACAGAAAAACTCACTTTCATGCTCTATTTTATTTATATTAAAAAAAGTATGTTTGAAAAAATATGTATAAGGCTGCTAAACTTGGACACCCTGTGTTGAACTGGTACCAATAGTAGGACACTGTTTGAACCCTAACCTTGGACAATACAAGGTCTCAGATGGGATTCAAGTTGATTTCACAGCTAAATTAAAGTTAATTCCAGTTGGATTCTGGTTAAAATTCAAGTTAAATCCCACTGAATAGTTTTTATAGCGATATTATTAAATACGTCCAGCCATCGGGTATTGCTCACTGAGAGGGATGTTAACTGGACAAGGGTCCGTTGTTCTGCATAACCTTGAAATCTTTTATTTCGTATTCTATTGAGTTAGATACTTAAATTAACACGAAATACACTTGATTGCATGCTTAATAGCATAAACTCCGCTAATGAATTTATATCGTTACCATATTATAAGTAATAGTACTGTTTTACATACTGTCCAGATAATGATCCCAATTTTCAGTATGTCCAGGTATCGAGTACTTTACCTTATACTTTTGCAGAAAACGGAGATGTGGAGAGTGAGAAAGAGCGAGAGAGAGCGAGAGAGAGCTTTTGTGGCGTCCCAGTCCCCCATAAACGTGCAAGGCCAAACAGTCAGAGAGAGAGAGAGAGAGGGAGAGAGAGAGAGAGAGAAGCGACAAGGAAGAGGCACACGTCTGCGGGTAAGCCACTCGCGGATGCATAATGCCCAAGCGTATCTATTGTAAAATTCCATGCATCCGAGAGAGCGAGGAAGTGAACGAGCGCGCGCGTGTGCGACACATCATCAACGCGCGTACAGCGTGCATATAGCGGTCGATACGACATTTCCGCCGTGCGCAGACGCTCCTCTCTCTCTCTCTCCCCCGCCCCCTCCATTGCATTTCCCGTGTACTGCTGCCGCTGCGCCGCACGACGATGCAAATTTCCGATGTGTGCATCGTGCACGTATGGTGCACGTGGGTCAAAGGGTATTGAGGACGATCAAACGGTTTCCATGGGCACCTGCGGAATATACCGTTTTCCACGTGCGAAGCTCGTCGTGCGCTAAAGATATGGGTATATATCTTTTCGGAGGAGATGACGTCGTACGAGTGATAGGTACATGTGAGCAAGTGCGTGCTTGAGGCACGTGGGTGAGAGGTCGTTCACCTTAGCGCTCGAGGATGATGACCTTCGTTATGAAACGCGGCCGATGAGATTTCGATGCCGAGAACTGCGTCCGCGCGGAATATGGAAGGTTTAATGGTTTAATTTGGCGCGTAAAAATGGCACAATCTCAAAGTGAGACTTATAAGGAGTCTATAATAAAGTGTAAAGAACAGTATGCAATTTCATGCGCGCTCACACGCACACTCTTACAAATCTTACTCTTTCCTCTTAAAATTAGAAGTTTACGATTCTTAATTTGACAGTTAACTGTTTGTCAAGCCAATCTCTCGTTGGAATTCTTTGATGTAGGGGTATATAGGCTAGAGGGTCGGGGAAGGGTTCAGGAGGGATAATCTGAGAAAGGACTGTGGAGATGCTAAGAGCGATCACGAGAGCTACCGAGGAGGAGAAAATATGGAGGTCGAATTTAACAAAAGTAGAACGATTTGAAGCTATTTGAAGGAGATGGCGATGTCAAGGGGCACCGGCCCTTTATATATAATACAAAAAGAAATATTTATATAAGGTAAAGTATCCAGTGTCGGTAGGAAAACATCATAGGGAAAAGATGCATATTTTAAAATGAATAAGTCAAATTTCTTACATCTCTTGGATATAACTAATTAGTTTTGTATCTTTTTTATTATTTTATACCAAGGGAAACTCATTTTCATACTTTCTTTTTATTAAATAAGTAAGTTCAAAGTTATATACAAGAAGCTGCTGTAACGGGACAGCATAGGGTAAAATATGTTGAATATGGACCCAATAGTCGGGATGCGGTAAAGAAGGTGTAGGTAAGTCGGGACATGAGTTCGTCCATTTAAACATAATCTCCAAAACTTTCTCACTTTATTATGATAAATCAAATAATTAAATCAACACGATATCCACTGCACTAGATAGATAATAGCATAAATAATGCTAATCAACTCATTTCTTTTTCATAATTATAAGTAATGTTAGAATTTTTGACGGTCCCGTTATGGGGCTAGATTTTTAATTTGTCCCAGCACTGAGTACTTAACTTTAGATTTGAAAAGAGAATTAAAAAATACAAATTGGCTTGTCTACCACGGTTTAACTACACTTTCCACACTACCCACCACAGCCTAACCCGAAACGACATTCACTGCCCCATTCTCAAATCTCACGCTCTCTTATATAGATACGGCGCTCGGAGTGGCGAATATTACGCAGGGCAAACCAATCTAACGCATGCACATCCCATTTCGCCGCTGCGCCGAACAAAAGTCGCCATCATCAGCCATTCTAGTGCGCACGTACGTTTCGGTTCTATATATGCACGCGCGAGGCCGCTGCCACGCGCTCATGCCACTGCTTCTCCCGCATAGTCTCATATTTATTCGCGCGCGCGGAGCGTATCATCGCGTAAAGCAGCGCGCAATTCGCTCTCATGAAATTCTCACGAAGACTCTCTCTCTCTCTCTCTCCTCTGACTCTGTTTGCAGAGAGGAAAAAAGAAAGGAGATAAGAAGGACTTTATGAATTTTTCAGCGTACCTTCGAGGCTTCAATCTGCCCAACATCGCCGATATATATATAGAGAGTGAGGGAAAAAGAGACGAGTGGAGAGGAAAGAGAGAGAGCCAAGGACTCGTCCGACGTCAGAGGATGTGCAGTGGCAGCTCGTCCCCGAGATTCCTCGACGTCGCGAGTGTCTACTTAAGGAGCTCGGGACGCGCGAGCGCAGTGGCGCCCGAGGAAGGAAAGACAAACGTTTTGAAGTCTCGAGGGCGCTTGCGACATAAGGGAAAAATGGTACGGAGAGATAGAGGGGGAGGAGGATTTCGTTTGGCGAGCTCACGCTGAAGGATGGTGATTTTTCTTCCTGGCCCAGAGGGAAAAGGGCGCGGTGGCTGGTGTGCGGTTAATTACTTGGCTTGTTGGCGCGCGAAAATTGTTGGAAGAATTTTTTACCTCAAACGTATACTCGGTTATGGCTTGGGCGAGGTTTTATATTACTTGTTTAGCAGTAAGAACAGAAGTGTTCCAATCCCGAAATACTTACATATCGTTTATCAAAAAGTTTTTTCGATCTAGCTGTCATGCTGTCGTCCCGTATAATACATGCGTGACAAGCAACATCTTCGTTCTCGCAAAGCATACCTATTTACATATTATACTTGAAAAAAAATCGCGTCTACACTTCGGCTACATTATAACAATTTCTCAGGCTCTTCCACCGTGAAATATGCCGCATTATTATACATACAAGCTATATACTGCGAGGCGAGCTATACACTATATGTCATGCCCCGGCGCGGCGCTCGAGACTCGCTCTGCCGCGGATCCAGACTAGTCAAACAGACGACGTGCAATAAGCCAGCGCAAACACTCGGGTCAGTAGTAGCGCATTATATAACGCGAAACCTTCCGCAGTTTCTCCGCTACCTAAACGAATATAAAATTCTCAGACGTAGGGCAAATATCTCTCCGACCAACTCAATAACTATTATACACAGCCAAGCCCCGTATTATTAATCAAAAACAATTTCAATCCCCCACAGAGAAGACGACGGGGTTAATACATCCCCCCTCTCTTCCCCGACGACCTAATAATTATAGCGAGAGAGAGAGAGAGAGAGAGAGAGAGAGAGAGAACGCGGCTACCGCCGCAGTTGCTGCGTACAATGGGCTCGAACCAATTCGCGTCCAGCACAAACGCGGCTTGAGTTTCATAGCGCGGGAGCTCCGATTTCGAGCAGCGACGGGGTAATTAATTAGTTAGCCGAGCAGCGTAAGTGGTGCGCAGAGATTAACCACCCCCCCCTCCACCCCCCACCCGCAGGGTCCCCCTCCCCCGTAACCCGCTCCTCTCGTCGGCTTTATTCACTGTTTCCGATGTTGATTGTGCCGGCCGGCTTTGAAGTCATAACAAAAGCCATAAGGAGAATATAATATACCGATCAGGTGCTTTATTTTATGGTTACGCGACAGAAGATTGGGTAATCGTATATAAATCGGAGCATATAACAAGAAAATTCCATACACTTAAAAGGTTCCTATTTGCAGTCAACGATTGATATATTTGAAGAAGCTGCAAAGGACTGCGCGAGAAATGTCCATTATCTTGTGACAAAGAAAAGCAAATCGTACGCTGGCATGGAATTTGTCGGGTGGTGATTAATGAATGGAAAATATATATGAACGCCTCGTGAGCGTGCACGTGTATTGCCACCGGTCTCGGTGAAATGATCCATTGCGATTTTTCGAGACTGGGCTCTGACTTTAGAGTTGTAAATTCATGAATCCACTCCCGTTATAAGTTATGGCAAGGAGGGCGGTATAAAGGTCTTACAAAAAACTAAAGCCCATTCAATCTTTTAAATACAAAATTTTAGAGTACATATAAACCTCAAAAAACCTCTTATGTCATTTCAATGTATTAGACCCAACACTTACTCAACGTAGGTTAAAAATCAATTATCAATGTTAAGAATTCTTCTTGCATCTCTATACCAGACACTCTTCCTATCTCTCGTTCTGTTACACGTTAAGAGCTAACCCCATTCGAGTCCTCATCTGAGCGCAATATCGCGCAGGGCGGCCCTCGAGTAAAACGCCAACGTGGCGTATAGGGACAAGGACTTTTGAACCCTCTCTCTTTCTCTCGTGGACACACACTATCACTGAAGAGGATACGTTCAAATGGCTCCGAGGCGTAGCACGGACTGCTGCAGAGCCCCATAATATAGCTTCCGCAGACGCGTGGGTTTTCTTATCTCGGCTTTTGTCCGGCATCACGCGCGCGCGCCTATATACGGCCTCGTAAAATCAACGCGCGTGCGCAGGTGTGCGCGTCGGATGTGGATGCAGCGCGCGCGCGCGACCTTATCGCCTTAACCCGTGTCTTTAGAGCGATCCGGAGGCTGAGAGAGAAGGGTGTAGCGACGGCCAGCCGCTGCTGGCGAGTTTAATTGCCAGGGTGGACGGAGAGAGGATGTAGTAGTTGAGTTTATTGTAGGCAGGGGGGTGCAAGGCGAGCAATGGTTTTGACGTTCTCCGAGGGGAAGGAAAGGAGAAAGGCATGCGGAGGTGGTGTGTAAATTGTTGCTTCGTTTAATATTGCGCGCACAGCTGGGTCGGGGGTATAATACTGTTGGAGAGATCAGACACGGTTGGCGTGAATAAAGTTGGAGATGGAGACGCGGTTGGTTAAGAGGGTTAATTCCGTTAAGTTTGTTGCTAAATCAAGTGAGGTAGTCAGGATATATGCTGCAATATTACTTATAGAATGTAAGAAAAGGAGAAATTTCAAGATATTAGCTCTGAATTCGTTAATTCTATACTGGATTGAGGATCTGCAAAAGAAAAGGTATCATATCGAGCGTTAACCAACCGAGCAATGTTCCCGTTTAATTTCGAAGTCCTCAATCCCAGAATATAACAAATAGGAAATATCCGATATCGAGATTTAGTGATTATTTTCTATTTAGAGGAGGAACTTAAATTATCTACAGGTATAACTGGAATACTTTACACATTGAATGATACATGCAAACCATATGAAATTTAGTTCGAAATCGTTAATTCAGCGTTCTTACTTTTTCTTATCACCCTACAGTACAGTCAACCTACTTATTTACAGTCGTTTAAACTTTGCACCTCTTTTTCCCTGTCTCTCGCCCTCTCTTATCGCGTAAAATATATACATACACACACACACACAGCAATTTGAGAGCACAAAAAGAACTTCTTTTTCCATTCACAGGTGTTAATCAAACTCGCAACTTCTCCTATTTGCATTACACTCCGGTCTTGCTCTTTTTGCGACTTCGACTCCCTCGCAGCGCGCTATTCCGCGCCTCCGCAGAGAAACTTTCGCCTCGCTCTATCTCACACCTCCACAAAACAGGGCGAAACGGAACCCTGAGCCACCGCCAACAACAACAACAACAACAGAAGCAGCAGCAGCAGCAGCGCTGAACGAATCAAGAAAGCGCTCGCGCGTCGAGTTAAACTTTCTCTCTCTCTCTCCCGCTCCGCTCCGCGCACTCGCGCAAGCGAATTCCCTAAACCTTATACAGCTCGCGAGAGTGGTGCAATGGGTGCGCGTGCAACAATTCCAGCCATTTCTTAATTAGCTTCCTTCTTTTATGCCCGGAGCATGTCTCTGCGAGACGTTTCTTTTCTTTTTTTTTATCTTTCTCGACGGAAGAGTACACGCACGTAGCGAGTGTGTTCTACTCGCGTGCTGTTTTATATACTCTTCTCCTCGCGGGGCGCGGCAATAAATGCTCGTCCGGGCGCTCGAAATCCCGAAATTTATGCTTTAGAAGGGTGGGAGGAGGGAGCCAGTGCGAGCACACGACCGCACGTCGCGTGTAATTAAAACTTCAATCCGAGGATTTGCATTATAGCCCGGGATGAGTCGGGGTAGCGCATACACACACACAGACACACACGCGGTCGAAAGAGTTGCACATGCAGAGGTGGGAGGGTATACTATAGAGACAGGGAGCGAGGGCGAATGGAAGCCGGAGAGAGAGAGAGAGAGAGACCGTAAACGCCGGAGAATTATAAGGTAGAAGGGCAGGAGACAGTTGGCAGTCGGGTTTGCGCTCGGGCGCGCGGTGAATCATTGGGTCACGCGAAGAACGGCTCTCTCTCTCTCTCGGCTATTGCCATTCCGGCGCAATGGTATAGCAAGCGGTGCGCGCTATACCAACCTCGCTGCGCTACGGAATACGACGAATCGCTCTGCCCCGCTCGCTTTACTTTTTCTCTCTTTCTCTTTCGTGTCGGCGTCGCGCGCGCG